>QYTT01078093.1:0-17093 GCA_006980735.1 Dasypogon diadema | reverse complement strand
AAAACCTAACAGTAACATAATCTATTCCTAAATAATTTTATAAGAAGTCCAAAAGGAAAAGAATCTAAAAAATGTAAAATTTACACAAGAATTTTGAAACAAAAATATTAAGTGCCAAAGGTAAAATGTGACGCAGGCAAGTGGGAGCTCCAAGAAGCGCCCAAAATTTTGAATTTAAAATGCCAAAGGTGAAATTATCCTAACCAAACGAGAAATTTCGAACAAAGGAATAGAGTCCCGCGGGACCACCCTGTAGGCTCGTGTAGTTACATATTACTATTGATATTTATTAAGAACCCGATTTGTTCCATCTGGAAGCCGCCGCACCGCGGAGCAATAGGCAAGAAAAAACCACGTAAAGAACTTATATCTCATTTTGAAATGATAGAATAGGGAAAATGTATATATATCTATTGGTGCTCATATCGATGTAAAACAAGAAATTCTCTGAATAATTTTGTAAACTCTGTTGTAAGCAACGACATAAAAGCTGTTCTGTTTTGAAATTTCGCCAACTTATGGCATCGATAATGAAGTTCAAAATTTCAGCCTCTTCAAGACCATTTGGGAAGTTTGTAGCTATAGACAAGGATGCCAATATAACTTGAATGAGACTTAGAGGGGAATGCAAGATGCACTCTTCAACTGAAGGGTTAATGAATTCCAAATTGCTTAGTTTTTGTTATCATATTTGGTAATTTCTTTAGAAAGAAACAAAATCAGGAAATATTATCACCGCTAAAGAAAAATGAGAAAAAGAAGCGATGAGTTGGAAACAAAAATCCGGAGAAGCTACACAATTAAAAATCAAAAATTCAAAAAAGCTTTATTAGATTTTGTGTCGTGTTTTGGTTGACTCAAATTTTACAATTTCTAAGGCTTTTTGTTAGAATCGAATTAGAGAGATGAAAGAAGGTTTTGGTGAAAGGAAAGTTGTGAAAAACGAATTTTTTGAAAACTAAATAAAAGGTGAAATTGTAAAAGTGTTTCAGTGTCATAAACAAACATACTGAGTGTGTTGAACTACATTTTTGTGGACACTTGGTCTTAAGGACAGGTTGGCGTAGTGTGTGTGGGTTCAAATCCGGAGTAGATCGGCTTTGAGGCAAAGTTGCATTTTTTCTATTTAAAAATAATATCTGTTAGCCTGATAGGTCCTCGACTCGCAACAGCGTTACATTTTGGATCTGCGCAAGATCAGGTTGCCCTATCAGGACCCTAATAGAAATCGGGCAAGCCAGACCTGCGCCAAGTTTATAGCCTTAACAGATTTCTGCTCGGGAATTAAGTAAAAGGAACTGACCAAATTTTTAGTGAAAACCCTATACTCCAAAAACTGCATGTGGAGTTACATATAGTTAAGTAGCAAATTTGTGCCAATTTCTGTGCAAAAATCTGTAGAAATACGAATATGTTTCTCATTATTTCATTTTACGTCATAAAAGCTTATTTTGAGAGTGTGCCGTTAGTGTAGTTAAAAAAAAACGTGTAATTTCCACAGAAATTCACGCAAAGATTGTATAAATTTCTCCCAATGCCAGAGGAAACATGATTGTGGTGTGATCTTGCTCACTTGGTAAAAAGCCTTTGATAAAGTTGATTGTGTTGTGCGGTGCATTTCATAGTTGCGATTAGTGCTGTTGCTCAGAGTTTTATATAGGAAGGTACGAAGGATGAATCTCTGCAGCATTTGCAGCTTTTGAGCGAATTCAATTATTAGCTACCATCTGTACCATTACCGTTGGAAAAAGCGTGCAGAATTTAAATGCCTGCGGATTGAATGTAGCGTGAACAAAAAACTAAGAGGTGTCTAAGACAAACGTGGGCAACAAATAATGGACTAGAACTTTTTCAGTAACGACTTTTCTCTTTGTCCGATCAACTTAGATTCTTTCTAAGAACCGTTGAAAATCGGTCGCTTATTTGAAAAAATTTGAGACATGTCATTAAAATTTGTGTGAATCGAAAATTTGTTCATCCGGCAATTGTGTAAATAAACCCACATTGTCGTATAGTTTTCCCCGTAATTTTTCTGTTATTATTTATTTATTTCAAAAGCTCTATGTAAACTAAAATTGGTAAATCACTAGACTGAACAATCATGACCGACTTCCTCTGGCTGGATCATTATAAAATTCTTTTATCTCTTTTACATTCTTCGTACATTTTTAAAACCAAATAATTCAGTTAAAAATCTTTGAATAAACAATAAAAATAGTCCTTTTTAAAACCATCTTCCTTTTCTTAATTCTTACAAATAAAACTTACATCAATAAAATATTCCTCGAACTATAAAAGGGCATTTCCTGTTTGATCCCCGGACTATAGTAGGCCAAGATTGCGGAGGATATTCTGACTTCCATAACAATATATTATTAACTAAAACATTTTGATTGCATGCATGCATACGAATAAATTCAAATCGTTTTTGTATAGTTCGTCTTCTTTTAATATAAGTTTTCTACCTTTCTGCAAATCATGTTTTCGGTTTTTTGCGCGGTTCTTTTGTTTTACGCAATTTTAACGCATTTATTTACTTTTACCCAGTTTTTGCGCGTTTTTATGCGTTCCGCATTCACGAGTAAAAGAAGGTCCAGGGTCCAGTATGTGTCAAGTATGTGTAAAAACGGAAAAATTTGTGGCTTCCGTTTGCTGGAACGAAAGGAATTTTTTATTGCTTCCATACTAACGTTGAATACAGGGATAATTAAAAATGCGAGCACATTTTAAATCGAGTGAAGTTAGTTTTTAGCAACTTGTTTTTGATAAACTTTACTCCTGTTCCAATAACAGTTGCTGCTCAACATTTAATGTCACTTCGGCCCTCCACTACCGCAGATATAGTTCCATGAAAAACTGAGAAGGGATAATAAAAACGCGACATTATGCTACACACAGCAGTTGGCCTTCATAGAAATAGAGTAAATGTTTTGAGTAGTACAGGACTCCCCCATTTACTGCTGCTATCACTTCTGAAGGACGGGAAGAACGAAAAATATGTGAATCGTAGACGATCTTTCTACCATTACCAAGGATTTGAATCGTCTTATTAAGGAAAATGGCTAAAGTGTACTTTACGATGGTCCATTAAACAGTACTCCGCACATTACTCTCCCGACTGAAAGGACAGGCGATTCTGATGGCGGCAACAGCGAGGGCCCTAATAATAACCATAAAAATGGCATAGTTTAACTAGAACGTTTGTGAGATTACGACATTACCACCTCGTGGTATTCGTGGTTGGCGCACTATAACAAGACACCAAAGTTATATAGAGCAATTGATAGAAATTTCGAACTAAATTCGTGTTTGCATTACAAATTGCCAACTGACATGATATCAGGCAATCGAACAGTTCTACTTTAATGAGTATACGCTTAAAAAAGAAATCACTGTGGACAATAAAGAGGGCGGGTGGAATCGAATAGACATAGAATTTCAACAATTCCGTGAAATGAAATATTTAATCACATATAGAAGATTGGTGAAGTTAACTGAGGTAGGTCAAATTCTTTGGTGCTAAATAAAATTGCTGATCGATTTTATTTTGCTTGAAAAATTTGCACCCGATTTAAATAAAAATAAATGGTAATGAAAAGGCTGACGAGCTGGCATGGAGGAGGGCGTACCCTCCCCCACGGGAATGACCTCTAAATATTTACTTGGGCGTATCGCGGACTGGGCAAACGACCAACATCGTCAATTGTGGGACATGACACAGATCGCGAAAACGACAACTATTACAGCTAAACAGGCATCCTTTAGGAATGCTGATATCCATCATCACGGGGCACAGCTCCTTGGAAGCACATCAACACAAGATCGGCCGCTCAAATGACGCCGACTGTAGGGGATGCGGAGAGGAGACGGAAACGGTGATGCACTTTTTGTGTCACTATCCGGCACTCTCGACAAAAATACGTATAGATACCTGGGACACCACTTCTATGATGAACTGCATGAGGTGGGCGAAAGGGGGTGGGAGCGTATCCTGGGCTTCATAAAGTCAACCGGTTGGCTGGACCGTTGATAACATCTGCTTCCACGGATTTTCTAACTAACATGGTTGGATGAACAATGGGCCTAGTAATGGCCTAAGTTCAGGGGACTGTTTCTTATGGTCCACACAAGTTATAAAAAAAACTTATAATATTACATATAAAAATGAATCAACCATTAATGCTTATCACTGTTTCAGATTCATAAACATTCCCGAGAGCTATGCTATTCATAATTATTCGGCTCTCAGACGAATGATTATGAATAGCATAACTCTCAGAAAAATGTTAAGTGCAAAGTATTTCCAAAGTTAAATAAAACACTTGCGAACTTTCCACATATAAAATTTATTATCGTTAGCTGACGCGTTTCGTCTTATCAGAGCATTCTCCAAGCTCTAATTAATAATTTTATCCACGAAATCAATGCCAAATTGGAAAATATTAAAGTTTATTTTTTTCAGCAAATATCCGATCTTTAGGTGAACATAAATACAGCTTTTGCAGCAAAACTCGCAGAACTGTCTGCTCTCATTACATAAATCGAGGCAAGAATTGCGATCTTGAACATAAACAAACTCATAATGATCTTTTTGTAAATGGGATTCCGCACAAGGCTGATGAAAATTTATCAGAAGTTTCTGTCCTCCTGCCTCCAATTAATATCTTTCGTGGGCGTAACAAATCTGGTGGTAAGACTCTAGTATCATTTTCAAACTAAGCAGCATCGCTGATAAAATAAATTTACTGTAAGGACCCTGTCCCTACAGAACTACCACCTTATGCAAAACGGATCTTAGATTGCTTAGGGGCTATCTATCTGGCCATCATGGGCTAAAGTATCACCTTTATAAAATGGGCATGTCTAGAGAGACGGAACCGCCATACATATTCTGGGTGAATGTCCCGTCTTGGCATAGTTAAGAGGAAAGATTTTCCTCCGGGAAGTCTTAACTCCCGGTGAGATCAATTCTTTTTCGACAATAGACCTTCTTGCTTTCATAAGGAAGGCAGATAGTCTCTTGCAGTAGGCACAATAGATCTTCTTTAGGTCGCAGTGCCCGACTTATGGCCAAGCTCCTAATAGTAATAGTATAGTATAGTAAATAATACCGGAAAACGCTTACATTTTGCAATGCTGCTTCGATTCATATCAGCGGATCTTTGTGCATGAAAACCTTACTAAACATAACTATTTAAAATTTTGCGAGGTACACTGTATGAAACTCCAGAAACTAGTTGCAACAGTTTTTACTGTCAACGGAATTATTTATATATATAAAAAATTAAGAAAACAGAGTCACCAGATGATAAACTCAAGCTGATAATTTAATTATTGAAAGCAGCACTTGTCACGATTGGAGTTTTTTAATTACTATAGTACAGTGCTGTGAAAAATTATAGGTTCAAATGAAATTTTTTATTTTATTTCTTTCGAATGTGTGCATCATTTTTGATTACAAAAGAATTTGAAGACCTTAGGATAAGAAAACTTGGCAACGCTAAATGGTGCCAAGAATAACACTTTCAAGAAAATAACGGCAGTTTTCTTCATTACTTTTGAACAGAGCTGTAAATAAATATAGGTTCAGTTATATATTTTGCTAATTTGAAGTTGAAAGGCCGTTCAATAAGTAGTTGAATATAAGGAATAATTAACAGTAATTCAATATATTTAGTAGTCGTGTACTGAGGTAGCTTAATTCCGTTATATTTTAAAATTTTAACTTAATTTTTTTCCCCTTAAAAACAATGCCACGTGGAAAAGAATTGAAGGCGAATTGCGAATGAACTTGGTCGCTCACAAAATGTAATTGGAAGGTTTTTGATGGCTGGGCCTGAAAACTATGGCAAAAATAAAAGAAGTAGAAGACCAAAAAAGTCCCCTGAAACCGTCAAACGAGCGATTTTAAGGGAAATATCTAACACAGGAGCTTCTTCTTCACAAATTGTTCGTCGGTCTAATTTAGATTGCGACTCAAGCTTAATTCGGAAGTGGATTGCCCCAAAGGAGGGAAGATTTACGCCAAGAAAAAAAAATCTTATCCAGAAGATCTCGTGGCGGCAGTGGGGTTATGATATGGGCTGCTTGCAATGTTAGAGGAATTCTTATTCCCCGTCCATCACGTTAGTAGAAGACAAAAGGTGTACATTTCAGCAAGACAACGCAGCCATCCATACGGCAGGTTCAACTATGGACTTTTTCCGGGACCATGCAATAAAATTTCTGCCTTGGCCTGCCCTCAGCCCGGAACCCGGAACCCCATTGAAAATCTATGGGGTAAACTTGCAAGAGATGTCTACGATAAACAAAAGAGGGAAATTCAAACGGTTGCTGAGCTGAAAAAGAGAGTTATCACTTCCTGGGAAAATATGTCGCCAGATATTTTAAATAATCTAGTTTGTAGTATGCCTAAAAGACTATTAGTTGTAATAAAAAAAGTGGGAAATCTATGTCTTATTAAAAATTTTATCGAAAAAAACTGTATAAACCTTTAATTTTTCACGGACATTAAAATACAATTTTCTTGAATTTCAGATTTTTTACAATATAAAATTCTTTTTTCATAATAAATTCTGGTTTTATTATTTCTGAGAGAGCATTATTTTACCTCTAAAGGAAAATCATCGTTAATTCTTTTTTCACGAAATACTTGGAAAATCAAATCTGAACCGATGCTGCTGCTGAGGTTAGTGTCCAATTTCATTGATTTTCTTATGAATAATATATCTGTAACCACCTCTAATGACCTTAATAAATCTAAAGCAATGCTTAACATTTTTTCTAATTATACTGATGGATTGAAGGTGTGCCAACTTAACGCCCAAAGTTTAATCCGGAAAAGAGATGAGCTTAAATGTCTATTCGCATATTGACATTATTTGCATCTCCGAAACTTGGCTTAGAACTCATATCAATAACAAAGTTGTAAAGCTTCCTCATTAGAATATTTTTCGTAATGATCGTATGGACCGGATTGGTGTAAGTGTGGTAATATTTACAAAGCATAATTTACAAGCTCGCTGGGTTGTTTTCTCTGAGTTTGAGTTTATACACTGTTAAAAATCCGAGAGTAAATTCTAATACTCTTCTGATATTAAGGCTTATATTCAATGCAAGTCGTATTCAGTTTTAATCATCGTAAAATATACTAAAGTTTAAGGCTAAAAGTATTTCATTTTAATATATGTCAAGAATTACCTTTTAATATTTTTCTGGTGTAGTCATATATACAATACCAAAAATATCAAAATTTACTCCAAAATTTTTAACCGTGTATGTATTTGTTGAAATATGGTTTAGAATGCGTAACTGTTTGGTGGGAGTAGTGTATAAACCTCCTAATGTTGTTAATAAGTAGTTTTTAATCTTTTCCCAAAAGGTTCTGTTTTTTCCCTCACAGTTTAGAGTTAGTTCTGGCAAAAACCGAGATCGTGCTACTCACGAAGAAATGCATCCCGCTTATGCGGGAGATGCAGGTGGGGGACGAGGTGGTCCGGGCCAAGGCGGTCGTGAAATATCTAGCTTAGACAGTAGGCTCACCTTCTGGGAGGACAAGGCGGCTACGGTAGTGCAGGCGCTGGGTGTGGCGTTCATCTAGGAGGAGGAGGATTGCTAGGGAGGGTACTGATTTGCCGTGCCGAACTTGCATCGCTCTCCTCTGGAGCCTAGCTTGGAGACCCTAGGGAGGAGGGACGCGGTGCCTGTTCTCCGCGGTCGACTATGGGCCCCTCTCGGGGGCGGGCTGACCCTGTGCTTCCGGGGGAGCGGAGGGTTGGTGCCCCTCTTAGGGGGAGAGCTTCGTCCTGCGATGAACTAGGGCGGCTCGGAGAGCCCAAACAAAGGGCCGCTACCTCGAAGTAATGTCTAACGACGGTTCCGCGGTGGTAGCCAGGAGCAGTGAGGGGGGGTTGAGCCGGTAGACCCGGGTTTTGTGGGGAGTCCGATACACGGGGGGCTAGTCCACCTAGGGTGCCTAACACATCATCATCACCACCCCTCAACAAAAATAAATTTATTCCTGGCTGGAAATACTGACTCAGTACTCTTCCATAATCAGATGAGTCTCCCGGGTTTTTCAATGCATGATCTCATTTATCTTGCTTATAACCTAAATGTTGCCAACGCCGAAGTGAGATGTACTTATAGAAATTTCGGTGATATTAATACCAAAGCATTTCTTGCGGACGTGACCTGTATTGATTGGCATAGAATTTCTACATGACCTCAGTAGAAGATCAGATCACCTTTTTTAACGATAATGTCAATTCTCTGTTTCACTCGCATGTTCCTCTAAAGACTAAGGTTGTTCACAATGGGGCCTGTCCTTGGCTATCGCAGAAAATTATTACGGCAATCTCCTGACAGAATTTCGCATATAAGCGTTGTAAAAGTCTTAGAACTCCTAAATTGTGGAATAAGTACAGGGTGCTCCGTAATTCGGTTACGCATAAAATACTATATAGTAAAGCGCAATACACATAAGCTATGATTTAATCTTAGAGAGATGGGCATGGTGGAGCGCTTTGTCTAAATTAATTAAAAGTACACATAACCAAAAAGCGCTCCACGCTTTTTGAATTAGTCATTGGACATAAAACAAGTGATAAGTTTACTAATAACTACCTAGCATATCTATCATCCGTCACGTATTGAATAAAAAATATATGTTGGCGTTTACTCTACAATGAAGTTAAAATATTGGCAAGGGTAACATTCATCCAGGTTATAAACTATCTGTGTGCCAAATTTCATCCAAATCCGCTCAGCCGTTTTGTCTTTCACATTTATAATATTGGTAGGATAATATATTAAATTTTACAACTGAGTTTAGAATGATATGGATTCATGCGGCTGTTCAGAAGAGGAGTTGTTAGATTAGGGAAATTTATGGCGTACATAAAGTGTTATGAAATACTATATTGAAAATTTACATTTGTGCGAATTTCAATTGCATTATTTGGTTAAAAATTTAGAAAAACTGTGTGAAGTTTTTCAGATTGCCTATAAATCTTGAATGTGCATGTAGTTGTCATTAGTTCAACAACCCACGGTTAAGCAAGGACTAAGCGATCACTGACTACTTCTGTTGCGAAATCGAGTAAGATATTGTAATTCCTTTTACTGGCTATAGTTCTCTTTCTTGTCACGCGAAGCTTAGTTTTTGTGGACTTTGAATAATACACCAAAGTTTATATTGCTTGGGCTAGATGTGGTATAGCATATACGAATATCGATATCAAAATTATCGTATTACATGTTCGGAACAAATTTTACTCAATGAAACGGCACACATTGGCCTCGCAAAGCTTTTTTCTTATAAAATGATATGACGAGACTTCTGCCTTTCACCCATATGCACTCATTGCTTTGCCATGTTAAGACTCTCTTAACCGATTCTTCTCTTGACCAGGACTTTATTAGAATCGTCCCCAGGCGTTGTGAGAAATGCTCCCCGAAAGTCGATTACATTGTGCTTGCCTTGCTTTGAACTTAAGGACTGTTAGTAGTTTGTATGGTGTTTTGGTTAAGATTTGTCTCAGCAGATAAGTCTTCGGGCTAAAGTGGTTTTCATCGGAAGAAGTTGAAAAGTTTTTTGAAAGTGTAAAATACCACCGCTACGGAAGCTAGCAAGTTTTCTGTTTTTCAAGCAAAAGAAATGCACTAACGTTAAGTGGGAGGTATTGACAAACCAATATCTTCAGATTATCGCATACACTTCCTATTTATCCAGAATATAAACAAGCCTTTCGTTCAAACAATTGTGTGTTGTCGTAGAACCACTGCCATTGTGTTCCAAGGGTTCAATAAAAGAAGCAGAAGTAATGTCCCCCCAATCGAATGATTTATTTCGACGAGGAGAAAATTAAGGAAAATTGTCTCTGGGCCAAGGGAAGGAATAAGAAACTTTTCTTTATAACTTAAGTGTTCCAAACCATTGCAGATAAGAACGAATAGAACAGAAATACCCAAGGGTTGGGTGCCTGGATTCTGACTGGATGGGATGCAGGGGAAATCCTGTCAATTTGCAGCAATTTATTTGTATTTCACTGGTGGCCTTTTTCCGTTATCGTATCAACCTTTTTCCTGTCGTTTTTACTTTTCTCTCCTCATTATAGTGTTTTTTGTTACTTTTTCAATTCCCCAGAGAGGAGTTGTTCCAGAAATTGATGGCATGACGTCGGTGTATTACTCTTAGGATAGGGAAAAGGGATTCAAATCAATATGATAATGGCTACTAAGCTTTGTGCATTTAATTTAGTATTTGGTAGCAACCTTGTGAGAACACATATAAACATGAACTTACCTTATCATCGTCTCCTTCGCTATCACACTGAAATGAGAGAAAAAATTAGCTAGAATTATCTTCAGAAAAGTAAGAAAATAAAAGTTTAAAACTACTAAATAAATTCCGGAACAAAATGTTTATATTTTATTATTTTTATAAATAAAACTCAAATTTTTTTTCTAATAATAGAGAAGAAGAAGGTTAAGCTGCTCGTGCCATGGAGGTCAAGCTGCTCGTGGTATGGTGCGAGAATCAATGGGTCGTCCCAAGGGAGATCTCTAAGCGCAAATCTGATGAAACTACGATGAACAGACTCAATGCGACCGCTGTGGACAGCGTAGTAAGGATTCCACACCTGCGAAGTGTGCTCAAGAAGTGGTCGGACGAACGAGTTATACAAAGTTAAGGATACTTGAAGATCAGAGAACTCCTTAGACCACCGTTTAATGAACCCCAGCATGGAATTGCCCCTGGAAGCAATGTAGTTAATGTGGGAAATGAAGTCAAGCTTGGAATCAAGTTTCGCACCGAAGTCAATAACAGAATGAACACGAGGAATTATGTTTGTGGAAAATGTATATTCATAGGTAATATAGTCGCACTTTCGAGAGAATGACATGACTTTGCATTTATTTATGTTAAGTTCCAAATCATTGTGTCCGCACCAGGAGTAAAAGGCGTTCAACTCTTCCTGAAGGGAAGCACAGTTACTAAGATCATTGATTAAGGAAAAGATCTTTATGTCGTCAGCATAAATTAGCACCTTAGAATGCCTTAAAAGATGTGCAATATCATCAATTGAAAGGACAAAAATTAGCGGGCCAAGGTGGCTACCCTGAGGCACCTCAGATGTGGCCTTTATGACCCTTGACCGAGAACCACGAAAAAATCTGTATAAATACAATATGGTTGCAGGTTCCTACCGAAACCAGTAATGGTGTCAATTCAAGTAAATTTGTGGTATTAGAGCTTCCTGACACAAAGCCATGCTGAGCACTCGACAGAACTTTTTTGCATAGTGGAGATAACTTGAAATGAACAATGGATTCCAACAGTTTAGGTATACAGGACAATTTGGCTATAAGCCTGTAATTAGAAATCTTGCTTCTGTTACCTTTTTTGTGAATTGGTATGATGAAGGAGGTTTTCCATAATTTTGGAAACCTTCCACTACTGACAGACTTCTGAAAAAGAATGCACAAAGCCCCGGAACATGACTTGACCACCGCTGGAGGCACTCCGTCAGGACCAGCGGTGAAATCAAAGGCCAGGTTGTCGATATGATAATTTCGTCAGAGAAAAAGGGAGAAATGTTAGCCATACGTGGATGGTAGTCAATATGCGCAAAATTGTCGATATCTGCTTCAAAAATAGGAGGACGAAACGCTCTTTCGAAGAAAGTGGCAAAAAAATTGCAGATATCTAAAGTATCGCTGCTAGAGTGGCCATCCAAAGGCATAGTTGTAGGATATTACCAGTTTTCCTCTTAGTATTGACAGATTTATAAAAGGCGTGTGGATCCCCATAAAGATCGTCACGAATGTTCATAAAATGCTCTTCGTAGAGAGCAGAAGAATAAGCTTTAAATTCATCGTAGCATGTCATAAATTTTTGGTGATCCGAATGGTCTCCAGTCCTGAGAAAGGCCTTCCAAAGCCTATTCTTCAAAGGCTTCAATTCCCTGTTATACCACGGGGGTGAAGTAGAAGACACTCTTCGACGCTCAAAAGGAACGCAGGAGGCAAATACCTCGAAAATTTTGGCGTAAAACGTGTTCACGTCAGTATCTATGCTGCTGTTACACAGCAAGGCTTCAAAATCAATGGAGGCAAGTCTATCCGATAAGTCCGTGAGGTTTGCCTTTTTAAAGTCGAAGAAGAAACTCGATTCATCACCCCGGCTACAATTACCAGGCTCATAACAGATAGATATGAACAGAGGGGGTGGTAGGAGTCAACAGTTGCCAAGACGGTTGAATTCTATTGAACTAATATTTTATCAGGCTCGGAGGAGAAAATAAGGTCCAATCGCCTACCCAACGCGTTCACGACATTGTTGACCTGGTGCAAGCCCAAGCCAGCACACGTATCCAGGAATTGCACACGTATCCCTGGATGAGAAGTTGCCATTGGGAAGGTAGTCATCATCATCATCATTATATACCTTTAGAACATTGGATAAATTGAAATCACCAAGAAGAATGATCAGAGAATGATAAATGTGGCGGTTAAGCAAATCTTCAACGAACGAATCTCAATATAAATTTTCTCACAGGCAATACCATTATTTTTGAAGAATCATGATACCCAGCGTCACTCTCTCAACCTAGCTAAGTAAGTAAGCTAGTCAGTTGGACTCTAGGATTAGCGCGATACAAACCGCCTCTGTAGCCTCGTTACCAAAAGATCTAATATTTGAATAAACTTAAGTTAAGTGCAATAGAAATTGTTCTTTTCATTGTTCCCCGAAATCGAACTCTATTTAGATTAAAAACAAGCAGAGAATAACACGGGAACAATAAGCACATCATATCCGAGATATGATTCAAGTAACCACTGTTATCAAAACGGTTAAGAGAATTTGGAGGGATATAGCAACATAGAATATATAAGTTTTGTCTGTCCCTACGAAAAACCTAATAGGACTGGTCAAGGATTTCAGTTTCGTAAAAACCTCCATTTAGCCAGGTTTTTGTGAAAGCGCCCACTTCAAAGCAGCTGGAGCTGTAACACGTCATTAGTCTTAGTTCTTAATCCCTTCACTTTTGATAGTAAAGGGAAAACGTACCTAGTTTTTTGGACTCGGTCCCCCAGAACGCGCAACTTCATCCGGCCAGAGGTTCGGCGATGACATTGACTCAAAAACAGCAGTCGTTGTTAATTTAAAAGAGGATACAAATCTATGAGAACGGTGTGAATTAATAAGCTCACAGAATATTGGGATGGAGGAATCGGCATTGTATCTAGCACGGACATAGTATTCAACGTCTTGGGCCGGAAACGCTATAAACTGTGCTAACGACTTGGTTGGGCTTTAGATACGATCTGACTTTAAATCCAGGGGTGGATAATACTGTAATACATAAATTCATACTTCAAGATTAAAGCGGAAAGTAGAAGTACACTGAAAATAGTGCCAATGTAAATTTTAAATATTGGTCAAATGTGCCAGAGTTGGATAGTATTTTTCTATTGCAGTACAAAATCGGTATAATTACAAAGTATCATATTCCAAAACTGAACTATGAAGAAGAAGTATGGTAAAACGCTGCAGCACTTTTTGAAGTACAAGCGAAAATACTGTATAATAAAGTGAAGCACACATGAAGTATACGAAACTAAAAGAATTATATTTAATACGTAAATTTTTTCAAAGTGTAGTTATAGTAGTAAGTTTTTGACAAAAATAAATTATTTATTTTGAGCAACAATTATTTTTTAAGCCAACTAAATTAAATAACAAATGCAAATTATAATAGAGTAGAGCCTGTTATTCAAAGGACTATATTTTTGTGTAGCATTTGGTTCTCTCTCAGGAAAATCCTATAAACTTACATAATGTTCTCTTTATAAATTTCGTGTATTTTGCATCTAATTTAACAAGAATTAAGTGGATTATAAACAAAATCATTTTCTTAAAACTTCCCGAAAATATTTCAAGATCGCATTGGTCATGAGATATGTGTAGGTATTTGTTGTTATTGTTGGA
Organism: Dasypogon diadema; assembly: GCA_006980735.1. NCBI lineage: Eukaryota > Metazoa > Arthropoda > Insecta > Diptera > Asilidae > Dasypogon > Dasypogon diadema. The sequence continues at coordinate 3,097 of QYTT01078093.1, read as the reverse complement.
GGGTGATCCGATGAACAGTTTATCTGTCATTGGCTTTTTTTATCGTGATCTGTGAGGATTGTCACTTGTCAATTTTTAATTTTGCAGTTTCTCGTCAGAGCTTTTGATCACTTCAAATAACCCACTGACGTTTTAATATTGTAAATGGACGCAAAAGACTTCAACTTAGCAAAATCGAAATTTTTTCTCACTAAGGGGTTCGCCTTGCCTAGAAAATGCCAAATAAATTTTTGAGATTACAAAGGATAGATATATAAAGCAATAGGCCTATCTATTTTTTCACCTTATGTTTAATTGAAAAAATGTTAGTCCAGTAGCATATTTTCAGTTTAATTGTTCGAAACAATATTAAATTGATTTTGTAACGCGTTAACTAATTTGATTCTTAGTTTAATTACACAAACACTAGATATAGAAACTGTAGTGACCCACTCATTTTCAATATTTGAATTAAACAATATCAACTATCAAAAAGCTCCAATTCCAATTTTCAATTCTATACACACACGCTATTGTAATTTTTTGAAGTCAGTGAAATTAAAGTCAATAAATTTGTTTGTGGAAATCGTGTTTTTTATTTTGACCGAATCAGAGTCTGGTTGCTGATTGCTGCAAATCTTGCAAAATTATAAATTTCGGTGTGATTTTTAACTCAGAAGAAAACCATCGCTTTAAGCCATGTTCACACCAAGCCGAAATCAATTAATTTCAGCAGCTTCACCGAACACTCTCAGGTCAAAGTCTAACAAAGCAGTCTTAAGCCAAAAGAATTCAGCCAATGCTCTATTCCTCCTGACTTCATCCACCAGAATCATTGAAGAAAATACTTCTTACTATCCGAGCAATAGATGTCTAGCACACGCTGATAATATTGAAAGGTCTATCACACATTCATACGCAAAATTCAGCATGATTGGAATGATAATCGCAGTCTGATGATAACCAAAGAAAAAAAGCAATCTCGCATTTAAGAGACGATATTCTCTGGAACTAAACTTTCATCGGCCATCGGACAAAAATTGTGGCAAAGTAAATTAATTTTCATAATTTGTCTTTTTATCAAAATATTAAACTAAACAGACAACTTTGAACAATGCATTCTATACATGTCAAAGACAACGAACCCTGAACCCTTCTTAATAATATTGTTTCCATTATGAAATTCTAACCGTAGTGTTTAGGAGTGCAAAATTGCAGCTTTCTACGTTGCTCCGTTCGCCCGTATCGTGTCGATTGACGGACGGACGGACAGACGGACAGAACGAACCTTGTAACATTTATGAGCCTACAATGACTCTTTCAAGGCGATACAGACGGTAGACCAAACTAATTAAGGTATTTGTTATACAAAGACCTTAATAAAACCAATTAAAAAATTTGTGTAAGGAAAAATAAAAATTTGAAAAAGCCGAAAAATATCAAAGAAGCAAACAAGATTCAAAGTAGTTTAGTTTTGAGCATAACAAATAACCCCTAAAGTATTATAAGACAGGCATTCTCTTAGTGAGGAGCGCCGATTAGAAAGGTTACTATCTAATGAACAAATAGGCGATCGGAAGCCGTCCGAGTTCTTAAGATACCTTAAACAGCTAACAGGCTCTTCAAATACATTCCGTACCACGTTAGTAAAAAAGCTGTGGATGCTAGCCTTGATTCCACAAGTGGATAAAAAGGAGGTTGAACTAATATCCCTAGCTGACGAAATATTCGAAGCTAGTAGAGCAACTACCTCAATCTATAGCAGTGAGATACCTAATTCCAGTCATATCCAAAAAGTAGAAAGAGAAATTCAATCACTTGAAAGCATGATTCAGAATTCGAACTCTCGACTCCACGGTACGTCAAGATCAAATAGGAGATCGCAATGGAAACGCAAGAACAACGTATGTTGGTATCATACAAAGTTTGGACAAAACGCCAGGAAATGTGTCTCCCCTTGCAGCTTCGATACTAGGGGTTCAAAAAGAGTTCAAATAGTTCGAACATTCGAACGTTTGAATAAGTTTTGGTTCGGATATCAAAATCGAACGTTCGAGCAGTTCGAGTTGTTCAAACTTTTTAGATTCTTGGAGTATTCGAATGTTCGAACTGTTCGAGCATTTTAAGTAATTCGAGCTGCCTTTAAATTACTTAATTTTAGTTACCTACAGAATTTTGCAAATATATATAAATATAAAATATAATACCTGTAGTTGCATGTAAGTTATTGTTCTAGATTCTAGTAGGTAATAAGAATCTAGCGTACACATTAACAACTAAAACTGAGAATCAATCAGACTTACATAAGAAAAGAACCTAATTTTATTCAAGATTCGAATACTCGAACTGTTCGGGCTACTCGAATTAGAATAGGGATTTGAAGGTTCGAACCATTCGAACATTCAAACTGTTCGAAGGTTCGGTTTTGAGATTCGAATTGTACAATGCTCGAACTGTTCGGATCTCTAAATGTTCGAACACTTTGAAGCTTTATTTGATACCAAAACTCCACAAAAAAATTAATCCGACAGTGAACGCGGCGAATAGTCGGATCAATTGTAAACTAAATCACGCCGCCTAATAATAATCGACATCGAGAATACTCTCATTTTTGTTTGACATTAGAGCGGATGTATCTGCAGTACCTCATACAATTTCTTCAAAAATTGTTCGCCTAACCAGGACTTCAACTTTCAAAGTAAACTCTTCAAAATAAATCTCAGCATAGGTCGCGAATTTATTCATCCCTTTGTTTTTGCTGATATCAGTAAACCCATAAGTTGTGGTGATTTTCTCCATAAATTCGTCATTCTCGAGATTACATTTCAAAGGCTATTGTTGTCACACCCTGCCATCATATAATTGAGAATTAATACACAAAAATCCTAAAACAATTTCCATCCCTAACACAAATTTCAAATCTAAACCAACCCGTACAGCACAAGGTCCAGCGCCACATTGTGCCTAGCGGTCAACCCCTGTACTCTAAATCTCGGAGGTTAGATTTTGTCAAGCTCAAAGGTGCAAAATTAGAATTTCAGCAAATGATTGATTTGCAAACCTTCGTCCTCAACTTTCGAGCATACAACGGAAAAGGAGCGGAAACAATGAGGCAAAA
>QYTT01078092.1:0-15740 GCA_006980735.1 Dasypogon diadema | reverse complement strand
ATTTTTATACCGATGATCCGCTTTATTATACAAATATGGATGATCCCTAACATGATGTATTAATTTTTCTTCATCCATATTTATTATAAATGTTTAGTTCGAACAAGTGTCATGTAAATTTTCAACATTTTTCTGTTTTCCAGCCTACTTTTACGATTGGTATCCTTGCAAAATTTGCAGCAACTTTAAAATTTCACAAAGCAGAAAATGAAGTCAAAGTCGACGCAAACACCGCTGCATTTATTGTATAAGCCAAAACTTTACTCCATAAGAAAGTATGTAAATACGGTGATAGAAAAGTCAAAGTCAAAGTTACTGCATTGAATGTGTTTCGGCCCATATACCTTCAATTTGTGCAATTGCACAGGGATCTCCTAGTAGTGATAATCGCGTTCAAAAGCCCAATGTGTTGACGCCCTGGCGGCTGCGCGATATTTATCAAATTCAAATTCTCTATAAAACCACTCACGATGATATAATGGTCTCGAATGATCCATTCTCGCTTTATGCACTACTTTTCTTTTAGAGAAATATACCTTGGATTGGAATGCCGATGTGAGCCCCTCTCTCTTTGCTTACAAAGTTTGGGAAAGGTAAATCTCTGTGAGATCTTCTTGAAAGAGCCGGAATGGCTCCAATAGAGTATTTCTTTAATTCATTACTAAAGATATTGTGAGCAAATTTTAGCTAGAAATATGCCACTCCAATAATTTTAATTACATTTAATTTTTCATTCATGACAAGGGACTTAAAAGTGTTAAGGCCCAATTAAAATGCACGTAACGTAACGTATGGAAGCTGTCAAAGGGAGAACTTTACGTAAACAGAGAAATTTCGTAAAAGATCACAACTAGTTCATTACTTCTTCAAACAAATGACACTTTTCTACTAATTTTATTTCAAATAAGTCTTAAAGCACTTTAACTAATACTTTATTAGCACCGCACACATTAGCACTTTAAACTCCAGTTCTTCGTGTATTTCAGCAAAGCCAAAGCCAAAGCCAAAGCATATTTGCTACATAAAACTTTTAAAATCTTCGCTTACTTAAATATTTCTTCAAATGGTATTAATCAATTTGTGTAATGGAAAAGTTCCTTGAAGTAATCTTTGTCTATGTTGCCTGAGGAATTTTTCACCGTCTTCAATTGGACTTTTTCGTTAATCTTTTCCTCATTGTAAAGATAAGCTATTTTTGGTGTAAAAAATTGAGAGAAGTTCGCTGGCAACTTTTTAATTGAATGTAACTTTGTACTTTACAAAAGGAGATCTTTTTCATATAAACGTATAAAAATTATGCAACACGCAGGCAGGTGGAAGTTTCAATTCGAGTTGAATAAAAATTGCCCATGAGGAATGCACGTAAGTGAACGTTGTTTTTCCATGGCACTTGTACCGCTCTGCAACAAATTGGACCACTATTCATAGAGCCGATTAAGCACGATTAATTTAAGACCAGAAATGATTACAATAGCATTGTTTTTCTAATTTTCATTTTCATTTCTAAGTGAAGAAATTGGATTTTATTTTTTTCTTCCATAAGTAAAGTTACTTGTATTAAAAACTGGGTTTCCTACACGCTGAAGTAGTCGAATGAGGAACGTTGTGAGCAGAAATGTAGTCTAAAATGATCTTTAGCTTCGAAAAGTGGTCTAAAATATTTTTATTGGGTGTTTGTGTAGAAGAAATAGCAGAAATATTGTTGTTTGATAACTGCCAGCTTTTATTCTTACTCTAGACTCAATAGTGAAATTTTTATTAGGGCAACATGGCTTGGTAAAGCAGTTATATCGAATTATTTTCTTGTGAAGAAGAAGAACACGTTTGTTTTCATGATAAAATATATTTCAAGCCCTGAGAATTTCTTATTTGCTTCTATTTTTCCTTCGCTTGGGTCCACAGTTAAATTCTGCTCTGTTTCTAAATTTTAATAATTTCTGGAATATTCCTGCCACTGATATTTTTCCCTACTTTCAAAAAGTACTACGAGTCTGACATTAATCAAGCAAGTTTTCTTATTACAGCATTTTATTAATAAGAACGTGCGGATTTTAACTTTTGGTACCTACTTCGTGCTTTCTGTTTTACATAAGCGAAACATTTTTTACTTATGGAGGAATTGATGCGAAATCTGCGGAAGGTTTGAGATGGATCGAGTTATCAGGCAAGTCAGCATTATGTTAGATATATCAGCCTATCCCATTACTCCTTTATTTCATCACAATCGATAGGGTTAGCTGACTTGAGGTTGTTAGTGTTCTCCATTCCACCCAGAAGCAATTTTATCGTTGTATAAATGCGATGAAACTAAATTTCAGCTGCCTCCTGGACCCAATACATGACACTCAGATTTGTTATTCTGATAAATGTGGCAAGGTTTTCTGGCTTAGTTTTTGGGATGCCTATTACAGGCATGGGGTTAAAAATCCTTCAGACGGACAGACAGGATAATTGCGATTCATTAATTTTGGGGTACAATTGTAGATTGCATTACAAATTTGGGCTTTGGAAAGGTTGATAAGGGGTCCATTTCAACAAAACCACAAATTCCAAATATAATTTACGATTGTAAACCACAATTAGATATTTGTATTTGTAAATTCCATTTCGCCACGGAACCAGTATATTTCCACAAAATTGTAAAATAATCATTACAGATTTGTATACAAAGGAATTGTAAAATACGCATGTGTGCGTTGCCGTTTCACCATTAGTTCTAAAGAATTGTGAAATACAATTTTCTATTACAAAATTTACCTATTATTGTAAGCTTCGTTGTCGCTTTTAAAAGGAAAAAGCAAGATGTTCATTCTTTCTTTTATTAGAGAAAGTAAAGAAATTTTATTCGGGGAATTTTCCGAAAATTTAGCACATGAGGTGAAATTGAATGAATGGAAAAAGATTTACACAAAAGCATCATCTCACACTCAGAGAAATAAAATAGTATTATTTATAATCCACCATAGTAACGAAACCATATAGAAGAAGCGATGGGTGTATTACAGTGTATAGTAAAATAATATTTAATAATGATATTAATAATATTTTAAGTAGTTACTAATAGGCTAAAATGGATACTGCTAAAAGAACAGAATCAAAAAGAGGTTCTCAAAGTAAATTAACCGATCTGGACAATATCATTATTGATATTATCAGCAAGGACTATTCCTTAACACTCTTGAATTATGGACACTTTCGGGCCAGTTAATATAATCATCGTAGTATGTGTAGTCAGCCCTACAAACTAACATGCATTTCATAGAGTGGTTTTTCCATATCTATAAACAAATGCTGATTCTTATTTGCTTGGAGCATCAATTCGAACCAAAGTGCCATCAATGCAGCCGCAAACACAATACATTCCTGAAAAGTTGTGTTTTTTTTAACAAATGTTTGTTTTTTCTTCTACTACTTACCAGCCAATTCAAAGAATTCTTGTGCAATATTTGTAATGTTGTTTCTGAGCCAATAAACAATATTTTCGAAATAGCAGTCTACAATAGCTGCACATACGCGATGAACACATCTACATACCGTTGATTTTGATATGTCATACATATATCGATTGTACACCATTATCAAGCCAACGTAAAACAGTTAAAAATTATTGTTTTACCATTAGAGTAAAATTTTTATCTGTTTTGTTGAATTTGTGGACCAATTTTGGAAATCATTTCTTTTGCTTTAGACAAGCTCAAACGGAATTATTCGTTGAACTGGAAAATAATACGTGCTCGATAAATACATCGTCGTCTATTCAAACTAACTGCTAAGTTTTGTGAACGTAATGGTAAATTCCATATTTGTGAAATAGAAAATAGAAAAATTTACAATCTTGCACTTGTGAACTACAATTACAATTGTGTCATCTTAAGACTTTCTCGAAACACAAATGCTGCATTTCTCACAAGTTTGGTAGCATAATATTTGTAATACAAAAATTGTAAGCTTGTTGAAGTAGGGCACAGAGATTATATCTAATTTCCTTCTAAATTACAGGAGAATTCCTCTAACTGGAACTACCCGCGGGAAATTAAGTGTGATATTAGCTGCAGTGTTACCAGACCAGTCCCAGTATTATCACTGAAAAATACAATAAACAAACCGTTACCATCAACTTGTTTAAATTGCGATAATGTTAATTACAATTTTAAGACATTTTTATAATAATATTTATAATATCTTGAATAGGTTTGTAGTTCTGTTTCCTGTTGAACTTTCCCAAATTTGTTGGCAGGTGATTGTTCAAGTTAGCGGAATTTTACTATACCTCGAAAATACAATGTTTGTTAAATTACTATTAGTATTTCCCCAAAAAATATCGGGAATGTTTTATTCCCCTTTTAAGTTATTCTGCGACTCCTTAAGACACTATTACAAATGTATAAATATATACAAAACTTCACACAATTTGGATTATAAATCACCACTCTATGAGCACAAGCAATGTAATAAAATCATTATAGCCTCTGTTCTATTATTCCTCCTGGAAATTCAGTATGAATGTATTATTAATGGCTGAAGTTAGCAGGAAAATTCATGTAAGAATGTAAAGCTTCATTCCATAGAAGTCACTTGTGGGGTGTAGTCATGTCATTAAGTGAAAGCAATAAAAGTTCTTCCGGGTGCAGCTTTCTTGTACGTGATTTTCAACTTCCGTAGATATCTATTGTAACCACCGATTTCTATGGGACCCATTGCTGCACAGGTGTTGAAAATGTGAGCGTTTTAATTTATATCCAGGAACTTTCTCCAGCAGTTGATGTCTGTTATTTTTTATTTGATTTCCTGTAATTTTTCTTACTTCCTAAAACTTGGCTTTATATCTGGGCTACGTCCTGATGTATTACTTTCTTATTAAATTCATTTACAAATTTTATGGAACTTTAGTGAAAATCGTAGATTATCCGACAAGTGGATTGAGATGGTACTTGAGAAGAAAATTGATTTTTAGATCTCAGGTTTCGTCTGAAGAAGTTTTTACACTTATTCATAAATTCATAAAATTCACTGGAAATAAGATGTTATCAGCAAGATAAGTTAACAAAGCGACTTAAGTCATTTCATTAGCATTTCATTTTGTGGAAATTTTGCTGGAATTTTCCCACAAATTCCGATGTTCTTTTGGTGGCCTTTCGGTGCTGAAAGCAAAGATTTGAATACAAATTAGTTCGGACAAAATTTAATGAATTAATTAAATACCCTCCTTAATTTCGACTAAATGTTTGGAGGGAGTAACTAAAGGCCCACTTATGCCGAAAAATTAAAGATTTATCTAAAGTCTCCGGTATTACCTTGAATTTTAATGATAATTGTGTCTTCTTTGAAGCCACCGTACACTACTACTACTAATTCTAGCTAAAAGCTGACCATACACGATAGATATTTCCGACGAAATTGGCTCTTTACCAATCAGTTTCCTGGACCATATCCGCTCATGAGTGACTGAAGCCATAGGTCCCATTAATGGAAGAGATCCGTTGGAAGGAATTTCCAGTCCGTCGGCGGATCAGTTGCGCTCGTGAATGGTCAGCTAACGTTTTTACTAAGGCCTTTATATTTTTAATAGAAAATCTGAATCCTTTAACAGAAAAGCTCACATATTTTTGTACGATTTTGTTGTTGCATAAATTGTTTTTTCGTCTAAATTCATGGATCCAATGAACCTTCTAATGTCTTTTGTCTCTGGTAAAACTTTTACATGACATAGTTAATGAACTAATTAAGGTTAAATACGGAGATGATGTCGTCCAAGTCCAAAGTAACATAGGTGGAACGGTCGGAAAGGAAATTTCCAATTCAAGTGATAAGAGGTTGATGCTGAAAGTTTGGCAAAGTGCCAGACCCTGTCCAAGGCCTTCGAATATCAAACGCCACCACCCCCGACGGACCCTACTCGCCCAAAATTATGGAGGTATTGGAGTCGAGCCCATGGAGCGAAAATCATATGGGCGATCGTGAATAGGTGATCAGTTTCGAGGTAATTCATCAATTTCGCATTTATGAGTGCCTCAAAGATCTTAGCGAGGATGAAAGTGTATCGCTACCTTCTAAATCTCCGGCAGGCTTGTGATAGAAAAATGTTTGATGATTTCTGAGGAGGAAGTTCTTAATAGTAATTGGTCCATTATACTCCTATCAGATAGCTTATTCAAGGAATTTATAGCATCAGCATCGGACATATTTGGGCTGCGGTAGCGCGTAGAATAAACAGAAATAAATTGTGTGCCTCAGGATTTTAAATGTAATCCAAAGATAAGAACATTCTAATATTCTAAATTCTAATACATATTGTTCGTTTAGAACAGTAAACGGCACATCATCACGTGTACCAATAGCAATATTTTTTTGAGGAGATAAGAGAGGCACTAACCAGGTAACCAGGCACTTTAAATTGATTTGTATCAGCATCGAATAGCACCTTGGAGACAATGGTATCCGGAATGCTGTAACTTGCCATTAAGATTCGCAAGGCTCGTATAGCACAGGAACTTTATGTTTTTGTCATTAAGGGTTAAATTAGAGAAGAACATCCCTGGTTTATCCCCAAGAAATTACAATCTCCTGATGGGTTGCGCGTATCCTGAAATTACTTACGTTCCGCATAGTCACTGTTGGCCTTAAAAAATTATCCTTTTATCTTACCCTGGCTTAGAACATTACAAGCTGTTAGTACCACCTACACATGTACAATCGATTGTTAACCTTTTGCTGCTAGCCTATTTCCGGATGAACGTACCCTGAAAATTGATTGATTGCTTGAACTAAATGCCCTAAGTCGCTATGAATTATTTTCAACTCAGGAATCTGAAATACTAACAAAGGCGACGACTACAATGGGATGTAATGCCGTTCTTCCAGGCTAAATGTGGCTTCTAATAATGCCACGCTTGGAATGGCTGTCACGTATTCTGCTCCGATCTGATGTGCTTTTAGTATTAAAGGGGTGAACCATTGATGATTGTTTTCATGTTAAGGGAAATATAGTTTTTACTTAGGCAGTATATAATACTTTTGATCTATAATTATTACTACTTACCTAGAGATGTTTTTGGGTACAAAATATGGACAATTACCTTTTAGGTTTAATTTCCTTTAAAGATCAAACTGCAGAAAAGCCTTGGTTATTATTTAATTTGAGAGGAATCACGAAAAGAAACAAAACTATACGTGACTTGGTAGGAGTCTATAAATACCATTCTGCTAGACTTGCTAAAGAGGAGTAAACAAATAAATTACTTTAATGCGAGGGTAGGAGGTATTCATGGGAGGACAAATTTTGCGGTGTGATAAGACTAGCATCATTAGTACCATGAAATGTTTGTGCTCAGTAAATTAAGCCAATGAGCGTGAACTTATGCAAAAACATAACGAATGAAATATATTGAAGAAAAGTGGGAGTAAATTTAATATTTTGATTTATTCATTAGATGGTTACATTTCATTTTGAAGATTTAATAGATTTTTATTAGTAATATTGATTTACTCTTATAGCTTCTTTGCTTCATTAATATTGTTTAAAGTTTATCATTGTTAATAATAGAAAGAAAATCTGAAGATTCTGTAATTTAAATTAAGGGAAGCAATAATTCTAATATTAAAAAAACGGTTGTCACTCAAACTATAATAAATAAAGTACCAAGTTTCCCAGAAAAGGTATCAAATGGTGCAATTATCAAACTTCTATGTAATATAATAGATGTTAGTTTAATACAAATTGGAAGTTTTTTAGAAATTAACCCAGAAGTGTGTAACCCATAAAATCAACAGAAATTCCTCAAAATAAATTGAATTATTTGGGTTAATTAAATCTTACCAATCAGATATGGAGGCAAGTCATCCTGATAGCTGAAACTACACAAACAAAAACAAATCAATATGTATAATGGAAAGCAAAATAAACTTCAAATACCATACAAATAAAAAATTGTTTTGATTTCAAGAAAACTTAAGAGGACTAATAAACAATTTTTGAGAAAATTGAGTTTACAAGTTAAGTGTTAAATCATTCGATTAAAAATCTCTGCTTTTGTGCAAATTCCTCTGAACAAGAAACTCTGAATCGAATTTGTTTGAAAAAATAAAATTTATTAAATCATGACGCTTAAGTGACTTCCGTAAATTGTATTTCTTGGGAAAAATACTCGAGAGTAATGTTTCAAAAAACAAAACACTCAAAAATTTATTATTTCCGTCGGTCACAGTAACAGTAGGTACTTTGTACTAAATGCTGAACCACCCTCCACTTAAGAACCATGGAACGCCAAATCCATAAAAGTGTAAAATTTGTCCTTTTTGTTCAAATTTCAATGATTTTCCCGCTAAGATATTCTATTGACTTGCCCCTTTTATAGTTAATTTAGAATCTCCAGGAAATGCCCTTTAATTTTGACCCGAAAAATTACTCATTTAACTGCAACTGGTCTTAAATTAAACCTCATTTTTTGCTTATCAAGACCACAAGATAAGCATCTGAATATAAGTTTGTAGCTAAAAAAAGGTACTCTCCAGAAACCGCATTTGGTCAGACAATAAGCAGTAATCTTCTCAACCCATTAGGAACATGAAAGAAACATTCGAACAAAGGCATGACCTAAATGTAGGTTTCCCATTATGTAGTCTGATTCAGGAGCATGTGAACCCTTTTTAGGTTTTCGTGACAGTCGCTTTGTTAGAAGTGGGTGCTGCCGATTAATATCATTTAAAATTTGAAATCCTTTTATTTATATAAATTTTAAAGGGATCTTTGTAAAGCAAACTGAAAATTATTCCTCATTATTATGGAAAAGAAATTGGCATGTGGTTTTCGTGGAGATTAAATAAAATGGTCTTTTCAGTTCAGTTCAGCCATAGAGTAACCTATTTCTTCGCAGTACACCGAGCGAATAAAAAAGTACGTTTAGTGTAGTTTGTACTATTTAAAATTTATTTTGATCTCACTGTAAGTTGTAATAATGGTATAATACGGTTTCAGTCTGCCATTAAATAGGATAATAGGGTATAGGAGTTAGAAGAATAAGAAAATAACAAACGAGACAGAGTGGGTGGGGTGTGTAAAATACGTCGTTTTGGAGTAACACTCACCACCTTCTTTACTATATACCCTGTGAAACTCGATGTAGTACTAGGTGATATCAGATGGTTCAAGCTTTCCATTGAGTCTTCATCTCAATTTTAAAAGTTTCCGATTTCCGGGTGGTCATCACTACTTGGCAATGGCAACATAAGCATCAACTGAGAGATGGATCAGACATCAGACGTCTGACGACGAATTATCTTCTGACTTTCTCTGAGGATTCGAAATCGAGATCGAATTCGGCGACTTCGGTGACAATTCATTCGAGATTTGTTATATGGAATGTGAAATCCATTCAGTCTCCATAGACTTGTAGCATAAATTTGATATATTACTGGTATTACATATGGTTCAACTCGTGCAATACATCACAGGACAAATTTGGAATTGGCTTGCTTGTAAGTTTGCTGCTAAGAGGTTTGGTAACCGGATTTTCTTCTTTCAATGAGAGAATATGGAACGTTCATCAGGAAAAGAGCTTTTCATGACGGAGGTTACCCATGAGGTAAATAAAAGCCCGGCGATTTTGAAGAAAAGATGTGCTCTGTTCCAGTGAGTTTGCTTTGTTTTCATTAGTGGAGCTTTATTAGGAAAATTCTTCTTCGCTAATCACTAATCAGCAACTGATTTGAGGTTTCTGCAGTAATTGAATATCGCCTTTTGTAATGATTAAAATTAAACGCCTATACAAAAGATTCTTTTATTTAATTTATGAATGCTATGTAAATAACTAAAGGCTAAAGGTTGCTATACAGTAACAAAACAATGTTGAACCATTAGGAAAATTTTACATCTACGGTTAACGAACTCCTCTAAGATATCCTATCTTATTGTACATGTGAGTCGAAGAGAAAAGGAGCTTCTATATCAATGGAAACACATGAAATTTTATCTGTCTCAAAGTGCTTACATGAAGGCAATGTAAGCAATTATTGTTATTATTTCATAAAGGGAAACAAACAAATAAATCACATTTCACAATTTCAAGAATACTTAAAGTATCATGTTTAGCAAGAATCCTCTTGTTCTAAGACTAATGCTTAAAAAAACACTTAAAATTGAGAGAGAAAACTGGAAAGATTCCTTGAAAATACCAAGTTGGATTTTACGAAATATGTACACTGCTGACTAAATCCGTTGATAATTGAAAAATCTGGGTGAACACTAACCTCAGGGGGGTTATCCTCTATTACATTATTGTGAGATTTAATATTGCAAATCACCTTCTAAAGCCGCTAATGTGGAAGACATTAGCAAAGTTCTTTATTTATCTGAAATTAGTACTTGTCAAATACCTAAAGGGTTGAGTGTAACAAAATCACAATGAAATATGACGAGAAAATAAACTTTGAAAATCCAATTTAGAATCAAAAACGGACAAACTGTATAAGAGAATAACACCCCAGGCTCTAGATGTTTATCCAGGCAACTATAAATTCTAGCCTCCCGGGGATCAAGATAAAATGGGACAAAGTAAACTAATTTAGGGGTCTGTCGTTTTTATTTGCTCGTTGCTTAGGAAGATTCTACTGCAGCCTTCATTTTGTGGTAGTATTTTATCTTTGATACACGAAAATGTTACGCTATTTGATGTGCATATTTTATGCATTATTTGAAGTCTGCAATTACAGGTGAGGCGGAAGAGTTATTACGTCATTTTTATATAACGAACGCAAATTATGAATCTGTCTGGAAGACTATATTAGAATGATTTGAAAATAGACGACTTGTAGTAAATTCAAACTTGAAAGCGATCATAACGTTAGCTCTGACGTCTAATAAATCTTCTTCAGAGCTTCGTAGAATTCTTGAAAATTTTTGTCAAGCTGTTAGAATACTACAAAGTCTTTCACGACCTGTCGAAAAATGGGATTATTGGCTTGCTCATTTTTATGCAGCCAGCTTGACAATACTACACGTAAATATTGGGAGATTTAAATTTTTCTCGTTGCTAATAGCAGGAAATTTGTCAAAGTTTACATTTATGTTTATGAATCTTATACGCTGTTTTATAAATCTCAAACAACAGAATTTAGAATTTTTCACATAACTACCACAATATAAAAAGCTCTAAAATTTACATACATAAAAAAGAAAAGGACCTGCTTTCCTACACCTAAAAGGCATAATCTTCGTATTTCCTTTTTTAAACCAAATTTGGACGTCGCCGGATAGTGGAAATTTTAGGTGTACTGGATTACAGAAGATAAGGCGTCCGATTCGGCCCGATCAGGAGCTTTTCGGGTTAACCATACTGGAGTGACCTCGGTCCGTGCAGGGCTCTGGTATGAGTATTTTATTATTTTATATTGGTGAAAAAATGAACTAAAAGTTCAAATAAGACTTTTTTGTGTTTTTATTATTTAAGTAAAATTTTACGTCAATCTCATTTCAGTTAAAAACGCATCATGAGTCGTTCCGCTCACTACTTGAGTCCGCTCAAGATGTGACAATGAAAATCCAACTAAGAGTCAAAAGTGAACGGCATTAAAGTTAAAACCCTCTTCATTCCTACTTTCCTTCACAAGGAGTCTAGGATGAACATGAGCTGAAATAAAAATGACAATAAACAATTCAGAGAATCGTGAGATACTATTTACCTAAATTTTCGTTGAAATATCGCATAACGAAAATTAGGAACAAATCATTAAACGGACTCTAGTGCGGCCAAACGAGTCTTCCTTTATAGAATCTCAACAATAGTAATGTAATGAGTATGGGTATTCTGCGGTTGTCTTATTAAATGCGCTGCCTTAAATTCGGAAATATAAAACCTTCATCCCCCACCTACCATTAAATTCTTTTCAAAATGCGGTTGACATTTTGTTTCGAAATCAAATAAATTTCGGTTCTTAACCAAACAAGTGTCGTTTCGCCGCCCACCGAAAATTTTCAAGTTTTACGAGTATTTCAAATTGTTTTCTGTCGTTTACTTGAAAGAAATCTTTGATTCACCTCTACGACGTAATAATGGCCGATGTATATGCAAATTTTTGTTGTCTTCTTCCATGGATTTGGGTATTGCTCCGGGCGTCCCTGTTTCTTGGTAGTTTTTATTGGAAACCTCGTTGTGTGTTGTGAGAGGAACATACCTATCTACGCACAGTGTCGAATTTGAAAGTGAATATTTAGCATTCCTGAGGGAAGGTTTTGTTATTTACTGACTTCATCAGATGAATATGAAAGTTCTGGTTCTATAGAGGTATTTGTGGACAGCGTTCACTATCGTCGAACCTTTTAGTTTTGTTCTGTTCACTTCCGGAAGTTTAGAGAACTAATTTATAAAGTTTTGAGGGCAGAAGGACAAAATTCTTAAGACCTTTAAATATGGTCTCATGTCCATCTCAAATCACCCAGCATTTTGTTTCCGGGATAAATTAAGTTTAAGGGAGGATGTGCAAAATAATTGCGGCAACTTTAAAAGGGAAATTCAAACTTTAGAAAGTTTTGAGGACATTTGCACGCTGTCCCTACAATTGCCTTCCTATATATTTCTCAATTTATTACATAGATGTTCTTCTGTGAAAGGAAATTATCCTTGTGAAAAAAATTTTTGCTGTAACTGACATTTTATTTGTGGAATACTTGGTAAACTTTCAAACCACATGCAATGCAAAGGGAAATTATGATTGTCACGTCAAGGCCATTTCGTACTTATTTTGCATATTTTGTTCTCTTTGCACCCTTAGACAGACTTGTTTGCAAGTAGAAAATCTTGAATATTAAAAAAATTGAATTTCTTGATCCGTAAAAGGCACATTTGAGAGGTAAAAGTTGACAAGCGTAAATATAGCTGATTTTACACTTACATTGGCAAACGTGCTTATTTTTATTAAACGTTGTTTTTTTTTCTTTTAAATAAAAATAGTATAGCCATGCATGGATCTATTTCCTAAATTTGAGTTTAGAAGGATATTGACAATATGTCGATAAGATTTCATTGTAGTGGTTTATTATCTTCGCTGTAGTACACATATTTGTGACAAGTTTTTGGAAATTCGTAATCTAAGGGTACAAGCGGTGCGATGGATGCTAAGCTATGCGATGCTAAAATCGGTTAAGCTAAGATATGTGTACTCGCATATGCAAGTGTTCAGCAAACATCGCGCTAGGGTTAGCGGCGAAAATCATATACATATAGATTATCGCATGCTGACGTAGTATCATGTTTCTCCGCTGGCTCTTTGAACGCAACCTAATGGGGAATGTCCCGAATGCTTTACATAATTTCAGATGTGACTCAAGATTTTAAGGTATTCCAACGTCCCGTTCCTTTTTATTTGTATACTACGCATATGTAGGCTACTATAAATCTAAGTAATCTAACAATTGTAATACCTAAAAGCATGTATCATTCAGACAAATAAACTACATATATACCAAAAATCGTTTGTTACCTATACGTCTGTCCGTCCACTCAGTAATTCGAGAGCCCTTTGAAATTTACTTACGTTAAATTTGTAAAATTAACTTTGCAAATGGCAACTTCTTTATAGAGTGGCCTTGTTAAGCCTGCAGTATTTTATGTTTAACATAACATGTTTGCGCTGCAAAAATCTTTATCTATATATTAATTATACAAAGAAAGCTCCCGGTTCCGTATTTCAGCCACTTTTTTTATATGGAGTTTCATCGAGCTTTTCTTGAAATTTTATAATGACAACACTGATCCGCATCAGTTCCGGGTTTTGTTCATTGCTTTGGGGTTGCGTTCCTGGGTAACTTTGGTGTTAAGTTCGGTGTTTGCCACCTATAAGTATGTAACACATGGATTTATTGGAATTTTTTTCATTATTCTGCATGGTAAAATATTTTACAGGCGTCTTTTTACTGCTTGCTTGCATGAGAGGATTAGGCTTACAGGGGACAGCTCCGAAAAAAACGCGTGGAACTTATAAAAAGTTTATGTCACTCATATACCTTCAATTTGTGCAATTACACAGGGATCTCCTAGTTATGTCTAAAGAGAGGAAATAAAACTTAATTTTCTTGCTAATCTTTTGTTGAACTCAAGATATCAGAAATTTAGCATATAATTATCTAAATTTTCGCCTACAAAGTTAGCTTTCAAATTACTTAATTGAAATTAATTGAAATTTTCTTTACTGGAAATAGAATTAAGAGCTAATCTTTGCAAATTTAATATTGAATATCGCATTTAAAATCTGGATTTATTTTTTGCTAAACGATTACCAATTAATAAACTGCAAGTATCTTTTGCTTCCAGCCATGAAACAATTTAAAAAATTAACCAGTTAATATCAATTAGTAAACTGCAAATATTTTTCGCTTCCAACCATGAAACAATTTAAAAATTAACCAATTAATATTCAGCTTTGAGATTCCATTCCACAAGCAGAATTTCTGCTTACGAAACCGTGCCGAACTTTATCACATTAATAATGGAAAGTCAACACATTTTGCAGCCTTTGCGCTGAGTGGTTACAATTTTAGCAGGAGTTAACAGAATCTGCGGGGAAGTCGTAGATGGTGGTCATGTACATGTTCATAAGAAAATAAAGTTCAGGTCGACCTCGTTTAAAAAGGTAACAAAGTTAAATTGCGCATCAGCAGCAAGGTGTGTTGATGTTACCTTCATGCCGCACTAACGTACTTTACAAATGCAAGTTAAACTCGAACAAGAAGTGAATGATCCTAGTTGTGCATATACATATTAAGGACGGCTATATGCGCACTATGCATACTTCATATGACCTATAAACACCTTCTCTAGAGGTGAAGGTAATGCTTGTGCTTATAGAATTTCCTGCTTCATAAAAAACGAGAAGGATTTTAAATAGGGTTTTTAAGAAAAATATCTTCAACAAGTTAACGCCGTTGAACTTTGTGCAAGCAATTGCTGTTGCTGAAAGTACTACAAGGAACTTTAATAAAGTGGAAATATATGCACGCTTTCGTTTTTACTGAGGCAAGGCTGTGCTTTCTGCGAGAATATCTTAAAAATTTCAGAGTATTATTGACGTTACGCTCGACTTCTTAATATTTTATAATTCACTTGCTACAAGCATGAATAACGTGAGCATATTTTGCCATACACTCTCCTGGGTGCTGCAATATGCTGGGAAAAGTCTGAAAAGTTTTAAGACTTTCTAACGATATTGTATGTAATTGCTGTCATGTAAACTGAAATCTTTTGAGATCCTGAAAACTCAATTTAAGATATTTAACACACTGCATTTATAAGAAAAATATCAAAAGTTTTATTCAGGCAATAAGAGTAAGTAAAATTTAACTTTTGGTTATAAGTGGTTTGAACCTTGACATATTTTATTTTAGAAATCTTAGAGAAAAAAAGTCTCCCGTTTTTTTCATTATTGTCGAAAAAATACTTCGTTCTAATAGCTCGGAGAACAACCCTATGATGCGCAACAGTACAACTTAAGCAGAGGGAAGTTTTAGGGAATAGAAGATTGGAAATTTTAACCTGACAAATGTCACGATTGAGCCATAATGAAATCGTACTGCGCAATATTCGTAAGTATAATTGCCTCAATCATTGCTACCTAGATAAACTATACCGTGCTCTTTACAAGAATCGAATCCTTGTCGATAAAGGAAGAAGTCTGCAAACGGCGTGGGTCTTGTTTATAGTCACCATTTATGACTTGGGCTGCACCGTAAACAGAGCTAAGGACTCCCCACT
>QYTT01078090.1:0-14009 GCA_006980735.1 Dasypogon diadema | reverse complement strand
ATGTCGCAAAACAGTTGCATGCACCACCACAAATCTCCAGAATATTTATGGGATCTACTAGAACGAAAAATTCGTCAATATAACATTATTTTGAAGAATGTGTTGAAAAGAGTTCTGTAGCAATTATAGAACACCATCCAGAAAACCTCAAAACTTGCGTATTCTAGGCAGAAGAGATTGCAGGAAGTCCTCAAAAGAAAAGGATGTGCAACTAGTTATTAAATCTTAGGTTAATTAATATTATTTACAGTTTTAATTTGACTGTACGCATACTTTTTCTACCGAATTTTTATGACCTTTGATTACTTTACTTTTGATTTTTATTTTGCATTTACTCAAAGTATATTATGTTAGCATTTCCTAAACTGTAAATATACAAAGAATATAAAGAAAATAAATTTCATTACAAAATCCACAATTAGATTGAATTTCCCTAAAAAGTAGTTTCACATAGGGTGTACGCAGACTTTTTCTAGCTAGTGTATATAATTATGTGAATATTTTTTTCTGGTTTTCTGGTGCAAATACTTTGGGTTACACGCAGTTCATTTTCCCAATCGTCTTGTTAATTTTCATGCAATACGGGTCGAAAATCGGGGTTTTCCAGACGTTGTTGAGGTTAAGGTGGAAAGTGCTTATTTTTAGTGCAATGAAAGTGGTTAAAGGAGCCCGGAGAGTAGGTAAGTTTTATTACATTCTCATTGCCATTTCGTGGTATAATTTAAGTCCGATTCAGTGAGTTCTATTCTGTTCTAATCTGTTACAATATTATAAATCAACCTACATTCTACGAACGTAATACTAATCTATCTAATTGCAGGATCTCCTTCAGGTATATACAGACTTCCAAGTGTTGAGACGAGATCTCATCAACTTTTTGGAGACCGAAACCATTATTTCCCAAGACCAATTGATAACGACTGATATAGGTAAGTATCGACAATACGTTAATCGTTTCCTGTCCGCTGCGGGGAAGGTTTTCGGAGGCTCGCAATTGGAAAATATAGGAGGCATCCTCAACTTAGTCAGGTAAAAGCTATTTGACTATTAGCTCGCCTCCCATTTGACTGACTTCGACGACCTATGACAACTCTTCTTCTCCTTGGTATTGTAATGAACACTAAAACGACACGGAATTGTTTTCACAGTCAACCAAATCTGTCAGACTTACCTTGAGAACTTTACAATATTGAAATCCTCAAACTAAGACCTCGATTTCCACCCGGCTGGAGCTAAAAGAACATGTTAAGTACCTAGGAGTCATCTTGGACAAAAAACTAGGCTGGAAACAACACTTGGAAGAAAAGGCAGGGAAGTCTTTTACGGTCTTGTCCACCTGCCTAAGGGCCATTGGTAAGAATTGGGGACTTAAACCTCGGATGCTGGCGTGGTTATATACCAGCGTTATTCGACCCATCATTACTCATGGCGCTGCCGTGTGGTGGAAAGCCTTGGAGATAGAACGCAATCCTTAATGACTGTTGGGTGCATGCGGGCTCTCCTGTTTCCCATGAGTCCATTACTCCATTGTTGGGCTGCTGCGGACTGAGACGCCTGTTATTGACATTGGCAATGACCATTTGCTGGAGGAAATGATTGCTCCAGAGTTCAAAGTGAGGATTTCACTGAGGGAGGACTGGGAATTGTATTCCATAATCCTCCCTCTGACGCACCTAATTTTTTATACGGATGGATCTAAGACAGAGGGAAATGTTGGGGCGGGCATCTTCTGCCAGGACCTGGGTGTGCAGAGGGCTTTGCATCTTGGGGAACACACCACGGTCTTTCAGGCGGAGGTTCTGGCCATACTAGAAGCGGGCAGGTGCCTTCAGGAATTGCAACCGGAAGGATTAACCATTGCGGTCTGCTCGGACAGTCAGGCGGTCATTAAGACCCTGACGAAACCCTTGGTCACATCCAAGTTGGTGAGGGACTGCAAACGGGTCCTTAACGGCCTGTCCCAAAATAACGATATAACCATTTATTGGGTGCCAGGCCACAGTGGCTTCTGCGGTGACGAGAAGGCGGATGAGTTGGCGTGGAAGGGGGCCGCTCCTGATTCCCCACTCCTCCCGACGGGGCTGTCGACGAGGTACCTTTTGGGGCGCATTGCAAACTGGGCGAACAACCAACATCGTAAAATGTGGGACGTGAGCCCACTTGGCGGTACGACCAAGGAACTGTGGGGCCCTCCGAATGCCTACCTCACATCCAAACTTCTGAGATTAAATAAATCATCACTAAGGTTACTTGTTTCTGTCTTGACGGGACACAGTTTCCTAAGGGCACATTAACACAGGATCGGTCGCTCAGGCGATTCCGACTGCAGGGGTTGCGGGGAAGAGGCGGAGACAGTGACACACTTCTTGTGCCATTGCCCCTCACTCTCGGCGAAAAGATTCAGGCACCTGGGACACTACTTCCTTAACGAACTGCATCAGGCAGGCGAGAGGGGGTGGGAGTATATACTGGCTTTTACAAAGTCGACAGGGTGCATGAATTGTTGACAACAGCTGTCCCTTCTTAACTCCTCGGGTGGAGGAACAATAGGCCTAATAGTGGCCTAAGTTCAAGGGATTTTTACGATCCCACACCCAACTCAAAAAAAAAGACTGCGTTTCGCTAAAACACATGTGAACGGATTTGTGGTTATGTCTAAGCATGCAATGCCAATTTACCTTAATAGAATCGCTGATCAAAATGAATGTTCGCAAAATTAAATTAAATTCGCTTTAAACAAATCTATTCTCAAAATCCACTGCCTTTTTTATGAAAAAACGATTTTAAATGTAATAGATTTCACACAACCACACGGAATGAGTAACAGTTATGCATGGCGCAGCTGTCAAACGATAGGTCCGCCACGAACGCCATCAAAGTAATCCGAAGTGGCAATTCCAATACAAGATTACCAATTTCGATTTTTCGGCTGTTCCTTTGGGTTTTTCGTAGTTTTGCAGCAACACTAAAACATAAAATTGTAAAATATAAAAGCCTTAATTAGACGGGATATGAAGATGATACTTAAGATCTTATCCATTTCGACTTTTTATTTTGATTGCCTCCCACGCCGGTGGTCGAATAGGCTGAGGCGCACGTATACAGATTTTCTTCCCTGCTAGCGTGGATTCGAATCCCGCACAGGACACGGCGATTTCTCTGGGTACTAGTGGTTGAGGCAGTTGTACTGACAAGAATTGTACTTGTGAAGTCACTGGGATGTTGCACAGAAACAATTTCATGCCAAAAAATGTGGCTCACTTGCAACATTTGTCAAGTTAAAATTTCCCAACCTTCTCTTCCCTAAAATTTCCCACCTTCTAAGCTGTGCTGTGTGCAACAAGGTGTTGTCCTCTGAGCTCAGGCAATACCTTAAAGAAATTTAGTCTTCTTTGCTCTGAGAATTTAAATGATTGGGTGACTATAGAAGCAGTAGACCGCTGTTACTGTGTCCACAATAGGAAATGAAAATACGAAAAATGTCTCCGAAATATACAAAAGTCAGCGTTACTCGCACTGAAACGTTTATCAGGCAAAAATCAAATCAATCTCTCAAAAAATCTGTTGAAGCGTATTTGCCCAGAACAGAAGATTTCCGTTCAGAAGATTCCCAATGGACCGAGTGGGACAGTGTTTTACTACCTTATCAAGCAATTCACAAACACTAAGCATCCAAACTTGGAGCACAGTTCTTCCTTCTCAAAGACATCAAGCTTTCTGGCCTGATGTGGTGTGTACAGCGTACACCTCACTCCTATGACTTCGATATTTCGATCAAATTATCTTTGCCGATTTTTTGTTTGTCAATAGCCAGGGGTCAGCAGAACATTATGGCATGGTTGATAGACTGCGACACTAACAAAATTCTATTAATCTGCGCGTAACGCAACACCAGCTGAAGAGATTAAATCTTTGGAGGTTGGGGTTATCGTATCTGCTGGGGTGATTCCACGCGTCAAGGGTACTCCACAATGTTTTCTGCTGACATCGTAGTATCAGTGTTGATTGCAAAGTGGAAGAAGGTCGTTTCTTGAAGAAGTCGTGACGAGATGACTAACAAAGTGGGAAGTTTTTTGCCATTGTTCCGGGGTTTTGCGAAATTATACGGTGAGGTGAATAAACTCGAACGGATTGGCATTATAGGTGTGTCACAGAACAAGGGGCAGAGTAAAATTGGGGTTGAGCAGGCACCAAATGCCCTTAGATCAGCAGGACTGGCGGATACTTTGAGGAGTATTTCAGGTAAAGAAAGTGTCCAACATTTTGGAAATTGTGTTTCTGACAATCCTGACCGTCTTCTAGATACGAAACAGATTACAGATTATGGTAATATAGAATTCAAGAGCGTTGGCGGTGAAATCTTGCACAATATGAAAAACTGGCAAGATGTTTACGCCTGCAATAAGAGTCTGCTGCGCCAGGTGCGAAATGTGCTGCAAGAAAACGAACAGTTCTTAGTTTTAGGTGGAGACCATTCCATTGCTGCCGGTATACCAATTACAAAGGCTGATGTCTGGTTTTCCTCTAATTTTGTGATAATTTCTGTGATTTAGGATCAGTTGCTGGTCACTTGGCACACGATCCAAATTTGGCTTTGATCTGGGTTGATGCTCATGCTGATATCAATTTAAATACCTCCTCGCCCTCGGGACATATTCACGGAATGCCAGTTTCTTTCCTTTTGGAAGAACTACAACCAATTTGGCGGGAACAAATGATTGAGTGCTTTGAAGAAAGGTGAGTTAATGCATGTTTCTTGTTTCATCAATAAAAATATCTTTTCGTAAATAGTAGTAGCGCTGTAAACAGAACGGAGTAAAACTTTTTAATTGCGCTAAGAATCTGAAAAAGTTCTTCCGAGAAATTAATTAAATGTGACTGCACGTTCTTTCCGTGGATCCTTAATTTGGGATCCCATTATCCAATGCCTTTTTTGTCATTTCTTTGATATCAGCTGGGGTTCAAATTATTGGATCTGTTTGGATTTTTTACGTAGAGTATCTGAGGACAACATCTTAGACTTCTGTAAGACAAAGTCTAGAGTTCGTTTGGGAAGTTCATGGGCAGTACAGAAAGACAAATTCTCATTAGTTTTCCTGTTTTAAGTGAAAAACAACACGTCTTTAAAAAAGAGTACCAAGCAGATAACATTATAGTGCTAAATTTTGTTGTGATTTTCGCTGGAATTTATTGAAGGAAGAATGTGTGTAACGGGTGCAAAATGCATTTGGAAGTGAAGCTCCATCTCGTATGAGTGTGGGTAGGTTATACATTGAGCTTCGACATGGATGAAGGACCCAGGAGGATGAATCTTATGAAGGACGTCCTGTAACTGCAGTTACTCCAGAAAAAATTGAAACTGGGAAGGCCATGATTGAAGAAGCCAAGCGCTTGGTTAGCGCCGCCACCACCATAGCCGCCTTGTCCGCCCTCCCCTTTATCTCCTCCCAGAAAGTAAGCCTACAGTCAAGACTCACCCCCAGGTACTTCACGGCCGCTTGGCTTTTGCCAGAACTAGGTCTAAACAGTGGTCGCGCATTGAGGAACCGATCCGACGCATCACCTGGTTGAGTCTGCATTGGGCCTTCTCGACATCGCGGCGGTAACCCCAACAAGGAAAGACCCCTCCGGCATTTCCATACGTAGGATCTCGTCATATGTGTAGTTCCATATGTCGGGACCCAGAATACAGCCCTAGGCCGCCCCTGCCGAGAGCACCTTCGTCCTCGGGCCATCGTCGGTGCCGAAGGTAATGGAGCGGTCCCTTAGATAATCCTCCATAATTTAGAGAAGGTACTTTGGTACTCTGAAGTCCCTCTCCAGCGCGCCCAACATGTAAGCCCATCTGACCGAGTTGAACGTGTTCCTCACGTCCAGTGTGACCACCAGACATACGGGGCGGGAAGAGTGATTTCCCCGCTCCGTTCGCATGGCCGCATCCACAACCTCCCGGATGACGTCCACCGTGGACCTCCCTTTCCGGAAAGCTCTCCAGTGGCTTGTAATGCCGCCTGGAGGCGAGGTTTCAGCAGTCACTCCAGGAGTTTGTCAGCGGTAAGGGTTGCAATGACGTCAACGCAAAAGTCGACGATTGGTCTTTGTTGAAATTCTTTTCTAAAGATGATATTAGATAATCTAAATATGGCATGAA
This sequence comes from Dasypogon diadema, assembly GCA_006980735.1. Classification (NCBI taxonomy): domain Eukaryota; kingdom Metazoa; phylum Arthropoda; class Insecta; order Diptera; family Asilidae; genus Dasypogon; species Dasypogon diadema. The sequence goes on along the minus strand of QYTT01078090.1, from coordinate 7,858 downwards.
GCTGGCTGATTTGCTCTATGTTTCTGTGGAGCAACTGTTCGTGGAAGATGTAATTCAATATTCAAAGCTTCAGCTATTTCTTTTGCTGATTTCAGAAGTTCTTCACCTCCTTCCTTCGACAGACTACCTGTGTTCTTTTATCATCTGTGTTAGTTTGTTCACATGCTCACAACTTTTGAGCACATCTATGGTTTTAGACTGCACTACATTTGCAATTGGTCGAGAAGGTATTTGCATTTTTCTATATAATGCACAGAATCAATATAAATGTGGTTTGTCCAGAAGTAGACAACAATTGGAAAGCACCTGTTCTAGTAGCAGAATTTTCCACCTGGGGAAGTTTTTCGAGGCCTTTTCTTAAACATTGCAATACTTTTGTATTTTTGTAACCATCTCGTTTCACACAGCACCGGAATTTTTAGAGCATACCATCACGATGGAAACACAATTGCGGATTTCAGGAACATTATTCACTCCTTTCCGATTATGTCCGCTGATTCATTGGCCAAAATACTATAGGCGCTTGCTGCTTTGACTATTTTTTCTCTTATAAGAACTGAGCGTAAATTTAAAATTTCGTTTTGGATTCATGGAGAAGTGTATTGAGCATTTTTATTTCCTTTTTCTAAATGCTACCTTAAATCTTCATCTCCAGAATCTAATTTTAGTTTTAACAAATCCTGGAAAATAACTCCATCATTGTTTTATTTATACTTTTGGGTAATTGGTGCTAAGAAAGTTTTATCCGCAGCTTTTAAAACTGTGCAGAATTTAATCGGAGTTCTGTTTGGAACACTTTTATTAACTGTTATATTGAAAATTTTTATAGAATGGAATGGAAAGGTTTAGTTTTCGTTTCAACATAGGAAAACCAATATATGAAAGTACTGCAGGCTTGATGAGGCAACGTTGTAAAGACTTTCGCAACGTTTATTTCACGACTTTAATGAAGAAAGGTTCAAAACGAAGCAAGCGCATAAGAATTAAACATCTTCTATTGCAATTTCTAAATGGAAGACTTTTTTTAAATCCAGTGTGATCTTTACTTTTTTAATTGTTTATATTGAAAAAATCGTGTGCCAATTTGTGTTACGTAACTGTGTGGCAAGGTATTTTCATTAAGTATCTGCAATTATTCACCAACCATGAACACGTTTGAAGACTGTGTGCTGGGTGATTGACTTGGTAAAATATTTAATGGTTTGAAATTCCTAATTTGGCAACAATTCGTTTACTTCTCTTTTAATATTTGAAGGTACAGTGGAACTTCTTTAAGTCGAGCCGTCGGTAATAGGCCTGTTCTCTAATTAACCCATTGACTGCCAGGACAATTTCGAGAGCCTTGCGTTGGGTGCCAAGGTTGTTTTCTTAGGAAAACACGACATTTTATAAAATATAATAATACTCAGTTACTGATATGATATTGCAATGGTATTTTCATAATTTTGGAATTAAAAAAAAACACTACGAGATATCTCGTAGCTGGCGTCATGGAAAAGAATTCCTGTGTTGAGTGCCACCTACGAGATATCTCGTAGATCATTTTTCTTCAAGAGTTCGTTTTCTTTTTATTAGACTTTACAAGTCCGTCACCTACCATATTTTTCGGATCACCTACCATATTTTTCGGACTATAAGACGCAATTTTTTTCCTCGAAAAATTGACTCAAACTTTTGGTGCGTCTTATGGTCCGAAGTTAATATCAATATATACCAACATGTTTTTCTAAAAATCATCTTATAAATTTGAATTGCACTTATTGTCCGAAAAATACGGTTATTTCGTTTGGCGACAGTCAGTAATGCAGGTAAGTTATGTAATGATCCTCATTGGGAATAACCCCGAAGGCGACGGCAGTATCAAATAAGCGTAGAGTTATAAAAATTGACTGGCACCTAATAAAACCGAGAAAGAAGTGTGGCGCTGCTTCTGAAGTTACAATGCTAAATCAACCTAAATAAAGAAATGTTGTTGAGGTGAATGAACGGACGGGATTACAAATGGTGGTACTGATTATTGTCTATTTCGGAGCACTTTCATGTGGTCATGTCCTTGGACTCTTAAAGTCGTTTGATCCTTTTTTATTTATGGTTCCTGATAAAAGCAATATAGATGAAAACAAAATTTTTTTTCTGCCCTTCAAGATAATGAGAATTTTTAATATAAAGACATATATAAGAAAGGAGCAAAGTATGAAGGACGTCAGAAAGATTTTGTGAAAGCAATAGGCAGTATCTAATCGATCAAAAAAGTGCAGTGCTGAGTTATACAAGTGTACATATTTTGAAAGTTGTGTATTAACGTAAGTAAAGCATCTACACATATATTAAAATTAACTTCTTTAAATTGAAATCTAGAAAATAAAAAAATTATTTCGTTAGCCCAGGGCCAGAACAATGAATCAAGAAGACGAATTCATTTTTTATGAAGATGAATTTTCGGACAATGAAGAAGAGTATTCAGATAACGAGGTCGACATTTTTGCGTCAGAGAGTGATAAGTGCGACACCGATTCGAGTTCTGCACATGAGGACGAGATAGGACCTTTCCCATCAAAACGACTTCGAAGGATTTCATCACCTTCTACTAGTGACCAGTTTCATAGTCCAGCCTGTGAAGGACCGCATAACGTCGCATATGAAGGTGATTTGGATACATGGACAACAGACAAATCTGATCCGCTGCATTTCGAATTTAGAGGAAATCCGGGGTTGATAATTCCAGACGACGTTAAATCGCCAGGGGATTTCTTCGATCTGTTTCTGACAGACTCTTTTTTGAGTGAAATTGTTGTAGAAACGAATCGTTATGCTGCTCAAGAGATAGCGAAGTCTCAACTATTGCGATCCTCCCGGCTGCGAACTTGGAAAGATACCAATGTTAAAGAAATGCGATTATTCTTTGGATTATTGATGCACACAGGCACAATCAGCTTACCCACATTGGAACATTACTGGAAAAAATGTGATTTTTATAAATTAGACTTTTGGAAAAAGCGAATGTCTAGAAATCGATTTCAAATCCTTTTAAGATTTATACACTTTAGTAACAATGAAGAACAAAGTGATGATCGTTTATCAAAAATTAGTGCAATAACTCAACACTTCAACGAAACTATGGACCGTATATATAAGCCGGAAAAAAAGCTGTGCATTGACGAAGCGATTGTTCTTTGGCGAGGAAGATTAGCTTTTCGGCAGTATGTAAAAAACAAACGCCATAGGTATGGGATAAAACTATACGAACTTTGTGAACCAGATGGAATAGTGCTAAGAGTGAAAATTTATGCGGGTAAAAATGATGAACTCAGTGGACGTGGTCATGTTTCAAATGTCGTATCGTCTTTGATGGATGGCTTTTTGCATAGTGGTCATGAACTTTATATGGACAATTATTATAATTCAGTGGGACTCACAAAAGATCTAACGAGTAAGTCAACATATGTATGTGGCACATTAAGATTCGACCGAAAGGGAAACCCCCAGCAATTGGTTAAAAAAAACTGAAAGCGGGAGAATCTGAATGCCTGAGATCAGGACCTGTTATGGTTAACAAATGGAGAGATAAGCGGGATGTGCTGACTATATCAAACATGCATAAAGGCGAAATGGTACCAGTAAATAACAGAAATGGTAAAATGTCTTATAAACCGGATATAGTCAGAGACTATACTTTGGGAATGCCAGGTGTTGATCGCGCTGATCAACGTATGTCTTATTATACATTCCTCAGGAAAACTATACTCTGGTACAAGAAAATCGCTCTTCACTACCTTGAAATCTTCCTGCAGAATGCATATATGTTCTACAACAAAACAAATCAAGAACGTAAAAAAATGCGGATGCTTCAGTTTAGGGAATCCGTAATTAAGCATTTGCTTGATGACGATGACAGCAATGGAGAACTTAACAACAATCAGAATAAAGGTGATTTTCATTACTTAGAGCATCTACCTCCCACAGAAAAAAAAATGATGCCTACAAAGCCATGCCGAATGTGCACAAAAGCACACAAACGTAAGGAGACGAGGTATTTCTGTCCAGTGTGCCCGGAAAATCCAGCACTTTGCGTTACTCCCTGTTTTAAAGATCACCATATAAAAAGCAATCAGTAAATATACTTTTTATTTTAGAATATATTTATGTAATTTTTATGTGATAATGTAATCATACAAAGTTATAATTTTCGCAATAAAAACGTTTAATTAATATTATTCTTGCACTATATGAATTTTTAAATCATCCTTTCTAATAACTAATAGCAGAAAAAAATTTTTGTAATCAACCTCAAAATTCGTCACTCACTACGAGATATCTCGTAGCTGGCAGTTTTGTAGCTCGTAGTTGGCAGTCAATGGGTTAAAAGCTTCTTCCGAGCAAATTTGCTTGACAGAGGGCGATTCGAAAAGTAAAGTCAAAATGGGCAACCATTTTCTATGAAAATTATTGAATACTAGGAGACCGCTGTGCAATTGCACAAATTGAAGGTATATGAGTGACATAACGTTTTCATATGTTCCCTCAATTTGCACCTTAAATTTCAAAGCACGTTTTTTTCAGAAGTGTCCCCTGTAGGCCTAATCCTCCCATGCAAAGAAGCAGTAAAAAGACACTTGCAAAATATTTTACCATGAAAAAAGTTCCAATAAATCCATGTATTGCATACTTATCGGTGACAAACACCGAACTTAACACCAAAGTTACCCAGGAACGCAATCCCAAAGTAATGAACACAACCCCGAACTGACGTGGATCAGTGTTGCCATTATAAAATTTCAAGAAAAGCTCGATGAAACTCCATATAAAAAAAGTGGCTGAAATACGGAACCGGGAGCTTTCTTTGTATAATTATTATATAGATGAAATAGTAAGTGCCGAACTACTGGAAAATGTTTTTACTTTGTAATGTTAAAATAAAGTGAAACACTTGTATAGTTTCCTTAAACTCGATAATGTGTTTCGTGCTACAATTAATTCTTCAGAACTACGTGTTATACTAAAGCGCTCTGCGCTCTGCTATAGGAATTGAGGGTCTTATTTTTGTATATTTTCAGAGATTGATGGGCTCACTTTTTGAATTAATACCTCAAATGTTGAAGGCATCATTTACAAACTGTGCGCGATGTTGTATTTGCAGTTCTGATATCACAAGATTATATGCACCATATTCAGATCTCCTCGAAACCCATTTTTTCACCTATATTGACCGTTTATTTGGCTTCTTTTTTTAAATAAATTCATTACAATTATTGCTGCAGCAGCCCTCCTTGAAAGTCCTATTTTGACTGTTGGTTTCACCTCGGTTAATGTGCGCGTTCTACTATCAAGAAAACTTTTGCGTCTAGTGTGAATATTTTAGGCAGTTGATCTCAGCTTTAACCTTTTGACACATTTTAAAGGTCATTTTATGTGAGTTTGTTATTTTATTTGTGAGGTTGAGTTCATAAATGGGCATAATCGGCCCGCAGGAACCCCTTTCCCCGTATAATGAAAAATTTAAAGTACTGCAAAACAAGCATTTCTAAAGATACCAAGTTGAAATTCGATACATATATGCCTACATAATACCAATCCTCAGGGTTCCATCGAAAATGAATGAATTTGGAGGAAGGGAAATTCCATTATAACTTGCGTAAGAATGAATGAAAATTTGCGAAATTTAGTCCACTGCTTCTTCATAGCATTTGAAAGGGTGGTGAAAGTTCTACCAACATACAATAGAAATAACATGCCTTTTACCCGAAGATGTTTACCACAAAAAATCCTCCATATTTGTTTTTATTAACACCTAATAATTTAAAATGCCTATCAAACCAAACCAGAAAAGAACAAAATTTAAGAAATTTTTAATTTATTTAGCAAACAAATTCTTTTGTGTTTAAGTAATATAAAATACAAAGACCTTTTACAATAGGCACTTAACATAGGTAAATTCACCTCGCATATGTCTTTCTTTAGAAAGCGCGACTCTATTGTCTACGACTCCACATTTGCCACAGGCAGTATTCCTCGCTTACAATTGGTCAATGATCTTGGCGTGAAGCTTGATTTCAAGCTTGATTTTGTTTCGCATATTAATTACGTTGCTTCTAGGGGCAATTCTATGCTGGGCTTCATTAAACGCTGGTCCAAGGAGTTCTCTGATTTTCAGGTTTCCTTAATATTATATAACTCCTTCGTCCGACCACTTCTTGAACACGCTTCGCAGGTATGGAATCCTTCCTACTCTGTCCACATCGGTCGCATTGAGTCTGTTCAGCATAGGTTCATCAGATTTGCACTTAGGAATCTCCCTTGGAGTGACCAAATGATTCTTCCACCGTATCGCAAGCGGTTTACTCTTCTTGGCATGGGTTCCTTAGAAAGGTGACGTAAGGTTGCCGATCCACCAGCTTTTGAACTCCAATATCGAGATTCATCGCAACTCCGTGACAGGGTATCGTTCAGAAGTAATGGTCGCAACTTGAGAGGTGTCCCCCTTTTGCATATTAATTTCTCCAGAACTATGGTAAGCATGAGCCTATTAATCGCATTTGTGCGGTGGTCAATTGCGGAGCACTTTGATTTGGATATGTCCAAGACTATGCTGAAGCGTCGTATTTTCCTTGTCTTATGATTTATAACATTGACATTACTAACTGTTTTATTATTTTTTCTGTCAATTTGTTAATCTTACTTACAATTATATGTCTTGCATGCTTGTCGGGGGAGCCTAATCTTAACACATTTCCTTGAAATGTGTGAACGCTTAATGCGGAGATAGGTAAATTTTTCTTGGCTCCAAGCTAAAAAGTGCGCCTTCTGGGCTAGAAGGGAAACTCATTATAATCTTAAAGCAACAAAAATTTTTATATATAAAATATTGCTTTAGCGATGCGATTTTTTCTTGTCTGGCAGATGTATTATTTTGAGCGTAATGTCGAATATATTTTCAGTTCCATCAGAAAAATGTTATTTTCCGAAATAGATATGAAAGGTTAACTTAATTTAATTTCTAGTTCAGGCAGTGTCGCGGCAGCCACAATTCTCATTTGTTTAAATTAAATGTGGTCTTAACTTTTTCATCTAGTAAGATATGTCGTCACTTCCATGGTTTCCAAAAAATCGAATAGATCTATACGTAATTAGCACAGTTAGTTCTGAGGTCTGCCCAAGATTGGGTGATAACAGGGACCGAACCAGTTTCGACTTTTTTTTTTTTAAAAAAAAAGGCTCTCTTACTTATTACTTCTAGCCGATAATAATTTGGAGTCAAGAAAAACAAGCTGAAGGGGCTTGGTACTTTTTTCTGGGAAAAATAAAAAACTGGCTGACTTTTTATTTTCTCGAGCTGAGAATAATAATTTTTAAAACTTGTTATTTCTTCGAATAATAATATAAAGACAACGTGGCTTTTTATTTTATTAAGCGGGAAGTAACTGGTTGAAAAAAATCTTTTTTGTTTTAAGTTCCTTTATATCAAGCTACGAATTAAACGAACAAATAATATATTCCGGAAATTTTCTTCGAACATTCTTCGGATAAATTTTGAATAATGACCTTAGCTTCCTGTACTTCATGCTTTACGTGTTTTAGGTCAACTGGAAATCAATTGTAGTACTGAATGGGCGAATGAGCAGGAAAACAAGGAGTGGTCCATAAGGACTAAAAGGGGATACCATAGCTTCGGCTATAATTAACGATAGTACAGTGTCTCTGAGAAACCACCCATAACCGTAGTTATAACTGAAAGCAAACAAAATACAAATATTCCTTCGGTCGCTTTAAAAGGCGGGTTTCGACTTTGTGGCCATATGGAAATAATTTTATAACAAAAAAGTGGTGAAAGTGCAGCTTTGACAATTGTCTTGTGGATTTT
>QYTT01078087.1:0-11688 GCA_006980735.1 Dasypogon diadema | reverse complement strand
TATGTGTAAAAAAAGGACAAAGAATGAAGGGGAAAGAAAAATTCAATTCCAGCGGGGAAATTGACATTTTAGCCCGTAAAAATTTTGTTGGCATATGTTTTGTCTTTTTTCGTATTTTATCATGTTAGCTTTATCTATCCCACTCGCACTGTTTGCTTACAATGTTGTAGTAATGTAAATTGGCCTTAAGTTTCCAAAGGCACCACAAAGTGGCGAATGGCTGAATAAGGTAACATGTGATACTTTATAATAAATTCCGCTACTAGCAAGTGTATTTTGAGAAATTTAAGTGTTAATTGAAACTATACCTAGTTTATATCACTAAAAAGTTGCATTTGTCACGTAACAACACCTTTAATGGAAATTGCTGCCACTTTTAAGTGTTATTTTTTAGTAATGGAAACTTCGCAGTGGCGGCGTAAATTTCGCCATTTATAAATTAATACTGAAAAATGAAAACTGAACATTTTTGAAAATTTTTTTCAAAATTAATGATTTAAGAGCAATTTCCAACAAAAATACAAATGGAAAATGAAACAGTCCTACATATTTTACATCTTAAAGTCCTAAAATAAGCGATGGAAAATGTGTAAAAAAATCTTAGATTTAAAATTTAAATAATTTTGTCATATTTTTAGAGTTTTTCTAAAGGGACATGCATTTTTCCGAAGTACAATATGTATTTTCACCATAAAATTTTGTTTGCATTAACTTTTAGCCTCACGAAGAGCTCTTTCTTCACCCAAATTAGTAATATTCTTTTAATTTAGAAAATAATTATATGTCTTCTTCAAAAATTTTGTAATTGTGTTGTTCCTTCGAAATGTCTGTATATATGGGAATTATTTATGTATGATTTGGAATTTTATTGAAAAGATTAACTTACGTGCATAAATTTTTTCAATGTATAAGTTCGAACGTAGCAATTTTGGTTTTGAAAACGAATATGATACGTATAGTTTCTCACTTTGGAACGTTTTTGATACGTAGCATGTAAAGTATCAACTACGTCACATACACCAACCAATTCATTCCCCATTTTGGTATAATATCCGTATTTGAACCGTTTTTAACACGTATCCTGCACTAGTAATTGCAACTTTATAGTGGTGATTTTGGTATTAGATACGTAGCGGAGCGGGAAAATGCTAGTTGGGATTGTCGAGCTGGAATCCCTCAATTAATAAGACAACGTCCATTTTCTCTAAAATATTCGTTTCTTTCTCATACTTTACCCAATCGACTTTGCTAGTAGTCAACTTTACATTCTCCATTTCTAGCTTGGCTTCTAAGCACATCTCTACCGATTAGGATGTCTTAGCTCATGCAATGATTCGGCACTACATGATGACATACTTTATAACCATCACCATTGATGCTAAAAAATGTAAAAATTGATCCGAGTGTTCCCCTGAGATTTTGTCCAAACCGTAGAGATAGATACTGGATCCCCTTTTTGAAAGCACGTCAGCATGGATCGCAATCGATTCCTCAATCAAAGGAACTCCACTCGCAGTGCTCACAAAGGCTTTGCATTAGAAATTAGAAACAGCTATCGTGTTTACATGCCCGAAGCGTGATAGGTCAAGGACTTTAACGAAACATCATCAAAATCTGAGACTGAGGCTGATCTTCAGTGGAATGATCCCATATGAAAATTTAAATGAAACCTAAAATCTATGCTGCTATGTGTATATTTTTAAAATTGAATATTTATTTAGTTAAACGTTGTGTGATGTTTTTGTAAAAGCTATTACCTTCATGAAGATGTAAACTATTTTACATATTGATGACGTTTAAAAAACTAGCATTTTTTACTACTGACTAGGGACTTCAAATTTATTTTCTTTCTTACTTTTATTCTGGAACCGTGTCACTAATTCTTCTGCCACAGAAGGCCGTAATTAATTTCTTCTTATTTAGATCTATTACATAATTACCTAGTCCTTTAAATTAGATCTATTCAGGCAAAAGAAAGCCACCAATGCATTGGGTTTTGTCTCGACATCTGTTGCTTTTACCTTTTTGATTCAATTTGTATAACGAGTCTAAAACAACCATTACCACATTATACCGCGTTCATTTAGTTGGGGTCGGTTGTAGTTACCAGCCACCCACACTGAACGGGTGAAATACCATCCCCTGAATCGCTGGAGTATTTAATCAACTCGGAACTTCTCATCGCATAGTCTTGCAGTAAAAACTCTGAAAATAATTCTTTTGTTTGAAACTTGTATACTCATGGATGCAGACAGAATATATTATGAAAGTAATAAATATGGGATATTTTCGCATGCAGCATTGTTCTAAGCTTCATTTTCACGTCTCATTCCCCCTCCGAAGTTCTCAAAACGTTTTCATTATATCACAAATAAAAATTCATTTGTCCGTAGATTTTTCATTACAAAAGTTATTTTGCTGAATTAAATGTAACGTGAAGTTCTCACTCCCTCACAATGAGAACAGATTTGTTGGGAAGGGGCAGTCATTAACAGATACTTTCTTCATATGGAGATATTATGTTTTGTTAATTAATGAATTTAAATGAGTTGGGCTTTTTTACAAGGTACTAAATATAAGTTATTTTCCTTTAGTGGCTAGTAGATCTGATTAATTGAAAACTTGATTCCTGCATTGTGACACTAAAGTTTGGCATAGGGGCGTCGCGTCGGTAGTTGATAGGTAGGCTAACGGTTCATGGGGTTCCGAATTGAAATCAGATTTGAAATCAGATAACAAATTAACTTCTAGAAGCCAGTGAGTGTTGCAGCAATTACGTGGTTCGGAATCTACGTTAATCAATAGGTTCGACTGCAGGAAATGCCAAGAAAAAGATGAGTTGCTAACCTGCGGGTATGACCCTCGAGTGTTTCTCAAAAATATGTGAAATTATCCATCCAATTAAGAAGACTGAGGAAAAGCAGATCTTTTAAAATTTACGTAATAAATGGTAAAACCTGGTAAAAGGTAAGTGTTTACAACTAAGAACAACCAAAGGAAGAACTTGGAGAAATTTTGGTGAAAGCATTGAGGACTCGTCTCTAGAAAGTATTTTTTTAGGATTACACCAGTGGTATCTGGTAAATGCGTCATGAGTTTACTCAAAGTCTATAAATCACCAGGTGGGTGGAAGAGCTGAGATCAATACTGGTCAAAATACTTAACGCCAATTATGCCTTCGGACATAACCCGAAGTTTTCGAGAGATGTGCATGTGGCGTTTTCACCTAAAGAAAGAGGGGTGTTTAATAGTCCAACCAAAGTCATATCGCCCAACAAGCTTGAAATTTTTCATGCTCAAAGCCATAGAGAAGGATATGAATGACCCAATGGATGAGGGCTATACTCTCAAGCCGGAAGACCACAGCGAAGCTCGGAGAGATTAAAGCCATCACAAGAACCACCAGAGGTTGTCTTCCAAGAGGACTTGTTCAGAAATTATCTGATGTCTGTTACAAACCGAAACCGCTGTAATGCTTCTGGAGAAAAAGTTGAATGTAGCCTTACTGCGGGAATCCTGGATCTACGAAGGACGGATCAAGGGACCGCCGGAAATGTGGGAACGTTTCACTATCTGAAAGCAGAGAAGAGGTCCGCGATCAGGTGGTGGTGAGGCATGGAGTGCAGGCGGTTCTGCTGCTGCAGCCGTGCACGCTGGACCTCACCGCGGTGAGCGTGGGTGCGGGAAGTGCTGTTTTCGGGGCTGCTTCTGGGTACTTACCATATGATTTTGCAGAATTACTTCCACAAGGGAGCTGGAGGAATTTGTGCACTACGGAGAGAGGAAAACACGGGACTGATCATTGGGTGTGGTGCTAACTCGCACAATACAGTGTGGGGTAGCACGTGTAACAAATAACAATCCCAGAGGAGAGGCGTTACTCAAATTTGTGATTGGAAGAAACTTGAATATTACAAACAGAGAAACGGAACCTACTTTCGTCGAAGTACGGACGGAAGGAGGGGTTTACGTTACTCTATGCAATAGCAAGATGGTTGAAAGAATGGCAGATTGGAAGGTGATGGATCGGTCAAAGTTGTCTGATCAAAGAGCAGTTCAATTTGCAGTGGAATATATGTAGATCCAGAAGGGGAGAAGTGAAGAGACTTTTAAGAATTCCTAGGAGCACGGATGTCTGTGTACACAGAGGTTTCGGATAAGAATCTGAAGGAAAAGGTGAGGAAGACACCTAAAACATAAAAATAAAATCTAAATAGTAAGAAGTGCTGGAGGTAATAATCTTAGCTATGAATGACGCATTACGAGAAGCATGCCTTCTTGCTTCAATGGACAACCACGACCCCACTCCTTGATGCAATGGAGAACTAGAGGAAATGGAGGGAGAACAGTATTTAACCATGCTATGAAGAATAATGAACCTCAGGCATGCGAAAACTATAAGGCGAAAAAGAGAGAAACCTGAAAAGAACTTTGCGACGACCCGTGTAGGAATTTCTGCTCGAGCATTGAAACTGCCTTAAAAGTTAATAGAAGATAGCCACCAAGGACTCGGTCTCCAAAGTTGGACTTGTTCGAGACAGAATCGGAAAAATGGCGGACTCCTTAGAGGTGCGAACGTTTTTGGGAGGAGGGAAGAGGGCGATAGGCAGCTTCGCGTTCTTCGAATCTTCAGGTCTGGACGGGGTAATCCGTACCTTACTGCAGTGGGGCAAAGAGGCCATTGCACCGTAGCTTTGGGGAATATTTATCACCTGTCTTCCGACATATATATCCCAGTTAACTCTTCGACATATAATGGGATACCCGGGTAAACAAGGACATTTCTACAGCTAATTTTTAATACAAGTTTTCGTACAAATTGTATGTGGATCCTAATATGTTTTGGCGTAGACCTAGCTCATTATGTGTCGAAGGGTTAAGGGTGCCTTACGACAGGACATGTATCGGTTAAATAGAGGGAAACAAAAATGATCTTTTTATCGAAAGCAGGGAAAAGGGACTACACCAAGGTGAAAACCTTTTGACCGACCAATTTGACATCCTTTCTGTTGAAAACAAAAGTGCACTACGCTTAAGAAGTATCTCTTAAATGTAAAGCGACTATAAAGTTGAAGAATCAGCGGAATCTGCGCTTCACTAGCTGATGAGAGTGGCAGAGGAGAAACTGAATACTGGAGGTATTGCTTTGGCCACTTCGAAGAATATCGAAGGTACCTTCGAGAAAATCCAGTATGGTAAACTGAAAATTGCTTTGCTAAAACGTAAGAATAACCAGGTGATGGTGAGATGGTTGTGGAGGAGGAACAAGGCAATCAAAATTCAGACCGGTCACGTGAGTGTTAGGGGTATCGTCGGGCATAGATGATTCACCGATGGATGTATGACTGACGGCAGGACAGGTGTAGAGATTTGTCCTGCTATTTAGTCTAGGAGGATGCACCTTCGCGTACCAGATAAAAATATTGACTTTAATTTGTGCGTTGGACTACTTAAAGGAGGGTCGGGTGCAAGGAGGTGACATCTTCATTGGACTGGACAATCAAGCGGTAGACAGATGCATGGATCAGACGGAGGTGAATTCATTCCTAGCAATGGAATGTGTATAAACATTCAATGGGTGTGCCTTAAAAAATGAAATAACACTTTATTGGTTTAGAGGACACATAGGGATCGAAGAGAAAAAAGCAAAGCAGGGGCCGGTTATGGAGTTCCAAGATCCAGAATTATTTTTCGCCAAGAGAGGTGAAGGACTTAATCCAGAAATGGGTAATAAAAGAACGCTAAAAACGGTGGCGAAAATATGATAACTTGCTGACATGTGAATAAAGCAATTAGGCTGATTCGATTATCCCTAGAACTTTTCTATCTAACTAATTAGGAATTTTGGTGGCTCTCTGGATAAGGAGAAGGTGCATGGTTTATGACGTCCGGGGTTTGAATTTCACCGGCGTGAGCCCATGGCCGATCCTTTTCTGCTTTTAATAGACTAATGACTAATCACTACAAAACAGTGGGTGTTGCAGTATTAGCGATTATTATTAACGATATAGTTAGAGTGAGTTGGTCTAAAATAATCGTAACATTTTATCTGCTACTTTCTTCTTTCGAAAAAAAAACGGCGTGTGTTTCAGTGGCAAGTTAAAACGTGCACGACCAGTGAAAAAAAGCGACCAGTGAAGAATATGTGCAGAATTCATGCAGAAAACGATAAAATCATGACGGGCTATTCTTAATATATTCCGTCGATGTTTGTTCCTGCAGAAAAGTATGGCAACATCGAAGGTAGAGATGCAGAAATAGAGCGATGATAGGCGACAAGTATGGAATACTACATCAATGGGGTATGACATCCACTTTCTGTTGGGATTTAAAGCGGGTTTTTATTACGTGAGATAATGCCAGAATAGTCACCTTCCAATCTTGTTGAATGAGAATAACTGCACAGTATAAGATTCTTTTAGAAAACCTTAATCAAAACTTAAAATTTTCTATATTTATATAGTAGTTTGATTTTGTAAGCTTGAAGATGAGCTGTTAACTCGAAATGTGTCGCAGCTTTCAAAAATAAAAATTAAAGAAGACTAAAACATATATTTTATTTTCATGGTCAACTCAAAGATTTTGCCCGGCTCGTAGTTATCTTGGATCATTCCAGTTTTTTTCGCAATGCGGCAGATATTGTGTATCTTAAATCAAATAAGGGAAATTATGGAAATGAAGAAGGGTTCGGTATTAACTGTATACAGTAGATAGTAACTCTTTTAACGTTTAGTCTATAGAGAACTGCTCAGATCCCAGCAACGTTACTTTGAAATTTTGGGACTCTAAATTTGTATACTTCTACGTGATATGTAAAGTATCAACAAAAATGTTGTTGAACTTAAAAGGACTTATCACCATCCTTGTCTTTTTAACGTGGAGCACTGATAACTAGTCCGCATTCTTCTGTAATCACAAATACGCGGTGAAAAAGAAAAACAATTTAAAGCTTTTATGGCGCTTTAAATAAAAACGTCGAAACCGCTTTCTCAGTCTCATCGCACTTAAGGCATCAAGTGCAAGGATTAGTGTTATATCGCAATGAAAAATAAAAGCCCCAGCCAACGAATATGTACGCCATCGTGTGAACGCAGGTATACTTAGTAATGGCAACTGCACGTGCCTGAAACTCGTGTGGCACACACAACATATCTGAGCACTGCATGTAAGTCAAGCAATGAGGGACGTCAGTGTTTCACGTGGCTAAATGATTTTCCCATTGTCGTTTTCATATTGCTCTTATCAAATCAAATGTATACATAACAATTCTTGCAGGGCATTATGATTGGCTTCTACAGCCCCGCCTCCCAGTAACATAATTTTGGCGCAGGCGCTTACCGCAGGATGCGGACGGTTGGTATGGTATATTCGGGCCCGGCACGTATTTGTGTCCGTGTAGTAATAACGAGGAGATATAGGATTATGAGAGGGTTTATAATTTCACGGAATTTCCTATTGTTACCTTTCATGTATGTATGCATAAACAAATTATTTATTTATCAATGCCTTCTCTGTGAGGCATATTTCAGGACGTCGACAACCACACGTACACTGCAGGACAGGATACAAACGGTAAGATGCATAAATGCTATTATTCCTGTTGGCATTCTGTGAAATGAACAGAGCTGTTAGTGGGGATCCTTATCAAGTAAGAGCTTGGCGAAACTTGAAAAGGATGCTTTTTGAGGTTTCGCACGTCAGTTTGCGTCTGAACCGTACTCAATTAATATCCAGTCGCGCGCTTAAGCAAACAATTTTGGAAAGCTTGTACGAGATATTCGCGGAATTTTTTTGTGTGATGTAGTGGGAAATGTTATTGTTTAGTGAATTGTAAGAGAAGATATATTTACGGAATTATTGAAAAGTGTAAATGACTTGAGAATGGCCGGACCATTTTTATCACCCCTACCCGGAGATTTGTTGACAGAATATATGTTCGGACGACGTAGGCAAAGACGAAACCGGACCACCTTTACGCCACAGCAACTTCAGGAATTAGAAGCTCTGTTTCAGAAGACACACTATCCAGACGTTTTTTTACGTGAAGAAGTAGCTTTAAGGATTAGCTTAAGCGAGGCAAGAGTACAGGTATATTTGTTGTAGAATATTTTCTTAGTTTTTAGTATTTTTATTTTTCGATTGAAAAGTTTTTTAATAAGGATGATATGAAAAAAAAATGATCGAAATAATAAAAACCGCATATTACTATGTAAATGTGTAATATAAAAAATTTATATATTTTTCATTTTCATTCTTTCCACTATTACTATATAAGGTCAAGGGAATGATGAAATGCGTTTTTGAACAGTCATTTATATTTAATATTATTATTACTACACATTTTTCATACTGTAACCATTTAATGAATTTTGCATTCATGGTGGAAGTAGTTTCCTCCGGAGTTGATTATCATTTTCGCTGAAATTCCTTTGAAAGGAATTCGACATTAGATAAGTGTTGCTCAATTATGTAATAACTCCGATGAAATAAATTTGTTTCTCTAATGAGACGTATTTAATGAAATGATCAACATGTTTAAATATAGTTTTGGATTTTTTTGCGCCAAAGTCTAATAGAAAAAAATGCCTAAAATTTACGGACATGATTTTAAGAGGGTTCTAATAGGCGTGACATCGCCAAAAATACTTAAAAATTTCCTCTCGATACCATGGTTTACAGACTACAAAGTTAACCAGGCTTTATTTTGATATATATGTAAATCGTGACGTCACTCTGGATAAATAGAGCTTCAGCTTTTGTTAGAAGAAGAAGAAGACACAGAGTTTTGGTGGAATTTCTATTCGAAGCGAGCAAAGGAGACGTGAGTCTTAGTATTTGTGGAAATTTAATATAATATATATTTTTATACAAAATAGTGATTTAGAGTAAATCCAGACTAACTACATTGAAGTCTGTAAACCGTATCTCAATACATTCTGTCAAAATTTCAAAGATTGTTTTATGAATTTTATACTGGTTTATGCAATTATAAGGCGTTCAATGAAAACTATTTTTCTACCGCTTCTATTCTATTTTTTTTTAAAATAAAACGCTATAAAAACAGGGTAAACAGAAAAGAAAACATATAAAATATTAATTATTTTATAAGATTAACTGACTCAAAACAAACAATCAAAAAAGGAATATAATAGTGACGTGATATATACATAAAAAGAATTACTAAAATAAATATAAATAATACCAGCACATCAACGAATCCTAGCACAAACTAAATCTTAAAATATACAAAAAAAAAACGATTTTCAAAAAGGATTTTAAGAAGCAAAACATTTTAAACCAAAGCTAAAATTACAATATTTGGTACAATATCTTCCGTGTCGAAGATGTGTTTTAATTTTTCTGTCGGTCTTACAATAACAGAGAAATAATGAGCTTAGGAAAGGTAATATAATCGTAATCGTTCATCAACAGACAACACAAACTCATGTATACTGATGGCTTTTCCGAATGCAAGTCTTTATCTTCGTCTTCGTCTCGTTATAACAATAAGTGACGTGATGTGAAGACAAACCCGTTCTCTTTCAAACCTATGCTACCGACATTACCTATTTTGTATAACACTTAAATCACAGAATTGCTTCACGACGAAGTCAACTATTAGATCTGTCTGTTTCAAATCTTAAAGAATGATTTTTCTTTACAATAAATATGTTCCTTTCCGGATCCGTCGTACTAAACCCGGGTGCCCGTGGCTTACAGATTAAATTCGTATTATGATTGCTGAACGAGAGTTTTTGTATTCACAGTATAAGCGCTTCCGTAGTCCCGAAAGCTTGCGTCGTTATAAGTTAGTTAGGAACAAAATAACCAACAGAATGCGGGAATTAAAAATAAGATACTATAGCGTAAAATTTGATAGCAACTTATCTACCAAGCAATTATGGAGAAACCTACGAAATTATGGAATATGTCGTCCGGTGGTTGATGCAGTTGAATGTAATGCAAACGAATTAAATATGTATTTCTGTTCATTTCAAGCTAACCGCCTTAATTCGGAACTTACTGTTCTTGAACTTGCCCTCTCATGGGAAGGTTTTAGTTTTTATTGTGTTGAAATTGGCAAAGTCATCGAAGCCATTAGGTCAATTCGCTCTAATGCCATTAGACCTGATCATCTTTTCCCACGATTTATTAAAATTGCCTTATTAGGTATTGTTCTCCCGATTACTCACATTTTTAATTCATGCTTAACGTATTCGACTTTCCCTACATTATGGAAAGCTGCGAAAGTTATCCCGATACCAAAATGTAAATCTCCAAAATTCTTCACTGATTTTCGGCCTATAAGTTTCCTGTGTTTTCTAGCAAAAACTTTTGAAAAGTTATTATGTGCACAAATATCTGGCTATCTTCAAACAACTTCGTTAATGACACCGTGGCAATCTGGTTTCCGAAAGAGTCATAGTTGTGAGACTGCTCTGCTTAAGGTGACATCAGATATTCGCTCATCGATGGATGTTGGTATGATAACAATTCTTATTTTCCTTGACTTCTCTAAGGCATTTGATCGAGTTGACCACAAAATATTGTTGTCCAAATTGGTAGATCAGTTTGGATTTTCCTCATCTGCCACCAAATTAGTGGAAAATTATCTATATACTAGAACACAATTTGTGGAGACAGGTTCGGGTGTTTCTAGGTCGCTGCCATTAACAAGAGGTGTTCCACAGGGATATATCAATGGACCCCTATTATTTAGTTACGTATATAATTTGATAAAGGTAGTAAAGCAGGCCAATGTTCATTTATACGCGGACGACGTACAGCTTTACCTTAGTTGCCCCCATGATAAATTCCAGGAAGGAATGAACCGTATAAATTCAGATCTAAAAAAATATCCAAATGGGCTTCGGATAATCAGCTCATTCTGAATCCTAATAAGTCTTCTTGTGTAGTCTTCAGTAGATTTCTGGATAACTTTCCCGATTTGGCCTTTGTGGTAGTAAATGATGTACCTAAAATTGTAAATGATGTTTGTTGTGAAGGCAAGAAATTTAGGCGTAGTACTAAATTCAACTATGACATGCTGTGATCAGATAAATGTGACAATCAGTAAAATATAAAGTTGTCTACGACGACTACTGTTGTATTGTAATATATTGCCATTTGAAACTCGTTTAAGGCTGGTAAAGTCATTCATCTTGCCATTTTTCTTGCATGGCAGCAGCATTTTTTTGACAGCTAGTGTCATAGGAAAATTGAAGTTGCTTTTCATGATTACATTCGATTTGTTTATGGCTTAAAACGCTTCGATCATATCTCTAGTTACAAAGATAGTCTAGTTGGATGTTCTCTTGATACTTATCTTACCATCAGGTACTTAACATTTATTCATAAACTTGTCACCACCAAGGAACCCTTGTACTTATATGACCACCTAGAATTTCATCGATCACCTCGTAAAATATTGTTCAAAGTTCCCCGTCAACGTACTCTTATTGAACGCCGTTCTTGCTTTGCATGTGCTGTGCGAAAGTGGAATAAGTTACCTTTATGTCTGCAGAGAATTGGCTCGACTAATATTTTTCGTAAATATCTTCGAAAGCATTTTAATGTTTATAGTTAGCTATATACTTTGTCACATTGGGCTAGGATCTAGGATTCTTTAGTTTCTTTTTTTCATAAATTTTCTTTTTCTTTTTTTATATTATGAGTTTAGTAGTGATA
>QYTT01078083.1:25245-41962 GCA_006980735.1 Dasypogon diadema | reverse complement strand
GACGGCGCGACCTCCGAGTCGACGGCGGGACCTCCGAGTCGACGGCGGGACCTCCGAGTCGACGGCGGGACCTCCGAGTCGACGGCGGGACCTCCGAGTCGACGGCGCGACCTCCGAGTCGACGGCGGCGGCGGCATCTGAGAAGTTAATGTTGCACCTACTTTTCGAACTTTTTTTCATACCATTCCTGTTACTAAAAGGTATCCATGTATGTAGTAGATTTAATTCTACAATTTTTGGGCATGCTATTGTTAAACTGAAATATTTCAAGATCAACTTGGTCCTGGTTTCTCCAACGACCTAAAGATTTTCATTCAATTCAATAGAATTAAATCTGTTATCATTCTTACGGCAGAATTTCTCAAAACTAATTTTTGGAACAAATTTTGATATGTCGGTTATTTCTCGTCAAGCGTCAGGCAAATATACTTCTTGTTTAATAAAAACATTTATATTTATTTTATATGAAATCTTTTATTCTTCATTTTAAATTCGAACGACAAGTGCGCCCTTTTTTGAAATACTAAGCCTACAACTTTAACCGATTTGATAACGTCCTTCGATATGTTTTTTAAAAAAAGTCACATTCGCATTTCATTGACAATTGAATCGATAGGACATAAAAAACACCATGTAATAACAATATTTTAAATTGAATAATTATTTTAATATTGTCGTCAAAATTAAACATCGTATTCAATTTGTTTTTATTTACCAAAAAAAATCGTATACTTCAAAGAACTGTTAGGGCCCCAGAGAACCCCCTTAACTACTCAAGTGCCCAATATGTGCAAACATCTGTTTGTGTTTTTTTTTGGGATCAGTCCGACTATTGTACCGTGATATCTCAATATCTGCCCAGGTGTATTAAACAACTTTTTAGCATAAACTTTTCTCGTTCGAGTCATTTGCCTGTTTTGTTTTTTATTAAAACCAAAAGTAATTGAGCGCAAAAATCTTAAATTGTCTTCCTGATCAGATTAACAAAAAGAAAAACAAAAATTCCAAGTGAATTTTTCCTCAATACAATATTAACGGATTTTAGAAACATGAGAGCTATACCTGCTCACGTCACTTGAGAAGGGAACTCATTTCCATGAGACACAAAAAATATGAACGGACGGAGGTTGCTCTTTCACAGTCGATTGAGTCCATTGGTAAACGGCCCCTCACCTCATAAGGTTCTCAAGAAGACCGGCTCTGTGATTATTCAACCCAAGAAGGAAGTTGTTAATGCTAAACCGGAAGGAAACACCCGAATGGATTCGTACCTAGCAAATATTATTAGGATTTAAAAATGGGGACAGATTTTTCTTTTCTTTTAAAATCCCCATTAATTGTGGCCTATCATCTCTATAAATCACAGTTCGGTAATTTCATCTGCCTCTGCTTGAATTCACCGTCCCTTGATTATACCCAGGAAAGTAATTGTGAGGGTTGTGTAGAAGAATTGAGGATTTCGATTTTCCGATGGGATAATTTATAAACCGGCGGATGCTCAGCAAATCCTCCATTTATCTAGCTTAAGTTGAAATTAGTGTCTTTTCTCAGGTTGGGTATGTTACGAAAATTATTTTTGATCTCTCTTACCTAACCAATGGGAAAATTAATATGTTGACCTTAAAAGTATCTTGTTTGCTTAGATTAATTTCCAACTAGAAAGCAATACAATAATTTCTCTTGTTGCTCATTGACTTCAATACTAAAAATGAATAATTCACGACAAATTCATCGTTGCGAATAATGCGGCGATTACCTCACCCAAAAGTTTCAATGTCAGTGGCAAAGAAGGGAGTTCCAAACACGCATGAGCATTGTACCATATCGTTAACAGTCGAGATATTTATTAAAATTCCATGGTCCATGGTCAATTATATTCTCCAGTTGCCCTATTTGGCCTTAACAATGTTGTGTTCGATTGTTAATATTTCATGGCGTTCACACGTGTTTTTTTCTCCCTAATTTACATAAATGCACAGCGGTGCGGTACGCTATTCGTCACACCAGCAGCTCTCTGAATATCTACGTTCATTCCACGATGACAAAAGTAAACCAGTCGACTGTGATGACAAGGGAAGGGTTAACCATTGCCAATATACATAGTAAAGGAAAACAGTGGGCTGCCAGGTGGTTTTTCATATAAGGAAAGGGTTGACCCATTATGTGACCCACAAATTTGTTACACTTGGACTGCTTTTGGAGGTGGTGAAATATGCTTTTGGCCGTTATGCTCTGGGCAAGATTGGAACAAAATAAATTTATACACGAAGCATGACTATAAAAAAAATATGGTAAGGAGCTTAAAAAGCTATAAATGTCGGGCGTTTTATCGACATCTGTTCAAATTTAGAAAACGCTAATCAAAAAAAAAATACATAAACAGCGATTGGGCTGTGGTGACCGATTTATTTGGAGCGTCACTATAAAGTCATTCATTTGACAAAAATGATTTACGATTGCTTTTAGTCTTGGGAGTCGGTGTTTTTTTCATTACTCAACAGACTTAAAAGGTGAATGAAATATTCCTCGTTAATTTAATTATGCTATAAAATATTGCGTGCGGTATTTGAATAAAAATTAACTAATGAGGCTTCGCTGTCTCTATATGTATGTTTTTTGCCAAGAGCGTATAAAGGTATTAAAAAAGGATTAGTTCACAAATACGTTACTGCAAATGTTTACAAAAACTACATGAGTAGAAATGTGTAAAAAATTAATTTAACTTTAAGGCAAGTCGTACACAACACTGTTGCTCTCTGGAATGCCAGAACGAAGCGCCTCGTATTGTCCGAAATGATTATATGCACATCAGCGAGGACTAACGTGCTGCACGTGTCCAGCCAGATCTGTGTGCAGCCCACCTATTTTTTATTATGTAACCAGAGATTAGCGTCACTTTCAGGGGATCACTGGACAACACAAGGTTCCAGAGTCGAAACCATTATGCCAGATTTTTTAAGAGAAAGAGGAAGTCTAATTAACGGACAGTGTCGGATCTCGGACCTTGGCTTAGTTTACCGACTAGCACCCCTCCCTTCAGTTTCCGAGAACTCCAGCCTAGAACCAGTGTCTTCAAAACCTCAATACAAAGTCGGAAAACTCGTTGGTTAGGAATCCGTTTTACAAGACATTACCTTCTATCCTTTTTTGCGGTACGAATTATTACTTCGCTGCGATACCTAATGAGACTTTTTTAAAAGGGCCTATGCTCTTATTTGCATTAACCATATAATGTAACTAATGCTGTCGTTTAAATTAATGAACCATTTACTACAATTTGAAAAAACGTTAAAACTTTGGTTATTTTTTGAAATTTGAAATTTTACAACTTTTGGCGATAGAAAAATCGCGAGGTGATTAGAGGTTCACTGAAACGAGCGAAAAATGCTCTACAGGGTACGGAAATGCTCACTCATGAGCCGCTCGTGCGCGTACGCTAAGATTTGCTCATTCGAAACCAGTGCTCACTCATCAACAATGAGTTTTAAGAAATTTTTTGTATGCATGTTTCGTGAGCCGTAATCTAAGGTATGAGCGCTCATGAGTGAGCTTTTCTATACCCTGGTTCTCTACGAAATGATACCATAACAGGTCTCATATTAAAAACGTTGCAAGGTATTAAGTGAAAAAAGCACTCAGAAACTAGAAAACCCTCGCCCTCGTAACTTTGCTCTCCCTGTTATATATCCATTAGAACTTATTTTGACGAGATCTATCACACTATGAGAGATTTGCGTCTGAAACTAGAACACTCTGTATATTAATATGTTGAGCGCCGTGTCCGTCAACGGTGACTGGCATTTAAAAGCGCTCTCACGACAAAGGCATTTTACCACGTAATTCTCTCACGAAAGCTTTAATTGGCGCAGTCAGCGTGTTAATATATGTAAAGTGAAATCAAAGCTCATCTGATGAATTTCATGATATGCTTTCTGAGATATGCCATTCGTCTACGTTTTTTAAAAACCCCTATTTGCTTGATTATCTTGTTTATAATTCGTTACAGCAAAAACGACTTGACTGTATTTACTTGGTGTAAGTTTAATTAGAATCATGGAGATGAGATTCCTTCTTTCAACTGAAGGTACTACATCTGTACTAGAAAGAAACAATTATCTCAATTGCACTGTGTACACAAAAGTCATGTGATTTGCTTTCATGAATCTTCAAGGACATTTGAATTTCTGTCACTTCCATAAGGAAGGAACAGTAAAAGTACTCGAAAGTTGGATGGAAAAGGAGTCCACTTGAAAGTGAAAAATATGAACGAGTGGCAGCTGTTCTTTACAAATCTCTAAGTAGCTCACACGATAGGACACGAAGTGTCCTGTTCTGCAGGAGATCTCCCAGGCAGTGTAAAGGACATTTTGCCATCGGGCAGAGAAGCAAGATTTATGTATATTCGTCAAAATGAAATCCCAGCATGGGTTCGTTATCAGTTTTAGCCATACCCAGATCCTTTTCAACTCAGGGAAATATTCGTCATGCACTTGATAATAACAATAATAATCCGAGTACAGCAAAGTCAAGAAATAAATTTTCAAGGGAAAATAGAATTAAAAAAGCGGCAGATTATTCACGTGGTCGGAGGCCTTTGTAGTTCATAAATGGTGCAATAAACTCTGCATGAAAGGCGTCTGCTTCCGTCTCCTCTCTTGGTAGAAAATGTAATTTGCTGGTGAACTGACAAAGCAAAAGCGCATTGACAACAAAAAAGTTGCCAAAGTTTAACAAACTCACGTCGCTTCGTTGGAGCACCGACTGTGGGATGAAGAGTTGAAGAAGTGGGCGCTGGAGACCGGAAAATAGGGAACTAAGGAAAATAAGCCAATCGATAGTGTCTAATATGGAATTGTCGGCCTAACCCTTTTGTTCAAGATTCTTCGCCCTGCACTCCAAGAAAAGTCAACAGAGCAGCTAATAGGGGCACCAGTTACAATGCATTCGAGTGCCGTGGGGCCAATATCCGGAAGTTCATGACTGGAATAAAAGGCATGAATCATTTCCGGATTTGTAGTGCTACTGTTAGTTGCGCTCTGCAACGATGTTTAGATAGGCAAATACCTTGGATTGGAGGTCCGAATACAGAGATTCTTCTTGCAAGCGGTAAAACTTAAAGCGCTTACTTGAACCGAATACAAATTCATGACCCCAAAATGGTGGAATAAGCAGCCAAGTCTTAAGACAATTCTATGCATCTGGGACACCACATAATTCATTTCAGATGAAACTAAGCACGCCGCCCAAAATTTGAATTTCCACTGATACTCCCCTTCTGAGTTATTCTCAAGTGGCTGAATGATGTCATTTTAATTTACACTCTTAAACAGAAGACTTGATCCTTATGAGTGCCATGAAAGCATGCCATCTGTGCCCCCATGAACTCTATAATGAATCCTCGGATTAGCACGCTCAAGCGAAATAGCATAATACTTGCGATGTGCACCAACTAATCTGACTCCAAGTAATAATGTAAGAGATAGCTCCAGGGGGGCTTGTGTTATGTGAAAATTTTATCTTTTTATCGTGCACCTCTGCTTAGCATGACTGTGACAGTTTTTCCCATTCGCAATTAATCATAGTTATGTTAGTTGTGACGAAATTTTTTATATTATTGTTTTTGTTACGTGCGGTGATGTATATAAGCGTGCTGTTACTCCATAACGCACAGATTTGTTTTTTTAATGGAGAATTTATTGTACTTGCTCATTAGGTTTTTAATTTTGTCCTCGGCTACGTTCAGCAATATTCACCAGAGGTTTTAGCTAGGTTTGTATGTTTGAATCATTATATACTTTCAACTTTTGGCTTTATAAATATTCTAGTTTATCTAGCATAGCTTGAGCTGGTTTTCTATTTTTTAATTTTGGTACAGATGGCCTCAGGTCTTTTCAGGTTCACTACCACCTTCTCTAGAAAAGCTTTCGTGAGAAAGATATATGCAAAAATGCATTTAACAAGAGAGAGCTTAAAAGTTCCACACATACGTGCGAGATCGCCAGCGAACCTATCAATGGATCCAAGCGTAGAGTTATTTTAGTAACTGTCATTATATTGAGAAATGAGGTCTAATTTGAATCATAATAATTTCGAAACGATTATAAACACTATAAATTGTTGAACTGTGGGACCCACTAAATGATAGCTCATCATCTAAACTTCTCAGATTAAATAAATCATCACTAAGATTACTGATTTCAATTCTGACAGCACATAGTCTCCTAAAGGCACACTAACACAGGATTGGTCGCTCAAACGATCTCGACTGTAGGGGAGGCAGAGACAGTGACACACTTTCCGGCACTCCCGGCTAAAATATTCAGACACCTAGAACCCCACTTCATGGATCCGATCCCACCCCCTTCCACCAGCATCAGGCAGGTCAGACTTTCACAAAGTCGACTGGGTGGCTGAACCACTGACAAACTCCGACCCACCTAACTAAAATCCTCGGGTAAAGGAACAATGAGCCTAGAAATGGCCTGAGTTCAGGAGACGCTCGTGGTGCTACACCCCTTCAAAAAAAGGTTTTCCGCACACATAATAAAAACAGTCAGAATGGTTTCGCTAAGTTATACGGATTTATTATTATCAAAAAAATACAAATTCAAAATCGTTAGGTTGAAATTATTAGTTAAAATACGAATACACCAATAAACCCGATTCTTTTATATGTAACTGGTTCAAGAAAACCAAAGATGATGGAACGAAAATTAGTTGGATTTTCTAACTATGTATAAACATGAAAGTCGTTTTAATGTAATAAAAATCTCAGATTGATGTAATCTCTGATTTAATCGACTCGTTAAAAGTAGCAGTCACAGATGAAGGACTCAGTTGTTTCTCAATAAATGTTGCAAATAAACTGACTATGATTATATACTAATTATAGCGCCAGGTTATTATTTACTGATTCACTGGCACCTTTCTAGAATTACAAATTACTAAAATTCACCCAATATGTGCCCATAAACCTTGATATAGTCGCATTATTTGTCATTTTATACTACTTTACTCCAGTAGTTTAGATAAGATATGGTAACTAGCATGGACGTAACTGTCCACGAAAATTTATTTGCATAATTTTCACTTAAAATTTATTACAAGTTGTCTGAGTAGTAATTTTTCTTTTTTTTATATTGGTTTAATGCGACCAGTGTTTGAAAGTGAGAGCAAAAGGTAATTAAAGTACACAAAATAATACTTTGTTGTGATCTGAGGTAAAATTGCTCTTGGAAATATTGACCCCAATTGCTCTGGCTATTTTTGTTACTGGGATCATTTATTTTGCTTTACTATTGCTCTGAAAAATGTTAAACTCACAGATTGCTTGGCATTTGAGAGTTACAGGGAGTAATGTTTTCATCTTATTTTTTTTAATGCTCTAATTGCTAGTTGGGTATTAAAGCAATTTTACCAAAACATATGATTAAAGGAAGCTTGAGAGTACTTATATAATAGAGTGGGGGGGTCTATAGAAAGAAGACATTTTATTTTCTTAATCTTCTAGACTAGACGATGCGAGCGGTAAAAACAAAAATATTGCGGGTTCAGCTTGTAAGTCAATCCTAAATTTACAAAAGTCTGATATGCAACAAACAAAATTATCTCTGTGAATTCGAATCGTAGGTCTGTGCCTGCCAAGGGATATTTAGACAAAAATTAATGGCTGCACTCCAATAACGATTCAGACAGTTCTAATCCCTGATAATGCCCAAGAAGCCTAGGGGCCGCATATAGAAAAACTGCAAAAGGATTATGTACCTGATCAAGTACTCAAAAAACGACAACAAAGAAGCAACTAGGCTTGAACAATGTGAAGATCCCAATCCCAGCTGCCCTTTGTATCATGATAAGCAGCTTTGGCTCTTTAGGCAGCAGGGTGCACTGTCAATAGATTGTGATCGGGAGTTTTTGCTTGGCGCGGCGCAGTAATTCTTGTCCCACTACAGGAACCGGTCGTCCTTGCACTTAGCCGCGCGCTATTCAACGTTGTTTTATATACAACAACATCAAGAAGGGCATAGAAAGGTGCTTTTTTCCGTGCAGTAGCTTCGTTTATAGCCACATAATGTGGCAGTAACTGCGACAGTGACTGCATTTTATGTTGTTAACGGGGACAACCTGGCTGTAAGAGACGTGCTAATCCAGGTGTAAAAACAAAACAAAAACAAATGTTAAAGGGAAACACTTTGTTCTTGTAATAAATAAGTCGTGGAATGGAATGCTGTTGTAGCGTGATAGGTGCACTTTACGCAGCTTTGCTGCAGTGGGTTCCAGGTTTTGCAGCTATCGATCGAGATGAATTCATTAAAAACAGCGAAGGTAAAAATAATGAGTTTCACTAGTTCTGCATATCAAAATGTTGGTATTAAAGGAGATTATGATTGGACGCACAGACACCGGTCGCTTGTTTATGTTTTGTTGTTTACGTTTTTCCTTTCATTGGACGATTCCGGAGGGAAAATTTACAGCTTCTGTTTTAGGCAATTTGGATCGCTAACATATTTTTCTGCAAGAAGTTGATGCATATTTTTGCAGTTTTAGCCCGTTTTGACTCTAAACTATATTCTTTATGTGAGCTGTTATGCCATCTTCGCAAAATTTACATTTTTTAATAATAAAGCCATTTTCATTATAAGCCGTGTAGGTATTTAGGATGGATAAAGATTTAGCCATTTCATCGCATTTTAGTGTTATGAATGGAATTTAAAAGCCAGTGTGGACTCCGAACTACTCAACCAGCTCACATGGACGGTCATTTTAGGTATAGCTTTTCCTATGGCAGCATGAACGTAATTTGTAACTGTTGTTCCATACTACTGCAAAAGTTTCTAATTTCAAAGGCATAAAAAAATTGCTTGGAAAATTGTTGGAGCAATGCCAAGAGATTTCGAGGTCCTATGATTTGCATCGTAAATTCTTAACCCTATTCTCCCTTCCATACTTGTATGTGCGAGGAAAATAACGGTAGCATTTAATGGTGTCATTAGGTATATTTACAACCTATCCAGAGGGAGTCACATTTCCACATACGTCAATTCGTTTGTTGGTACATCCATTGGGACTTATTTGGCAAGGAGTGAGCTCGCTTTTCTTCACAAAATGATACATGCTAGGAGCCCGGATTATCTATACGAAAAGCTAGGGTTCTTGAGATCTAATAGAGGTCTTCGGCTCCTTATGCCAAGATGTAATACTCGCTTTGGCGAGCGTTGTGTAGTTGTGTTTGTGAATGCTGCGCGTGCATTATCTGAATCTCTTTCTTGAAGTTGTCTGTAATTTTAGTTTGTAGTCTTTATTTTTTATTTATTATTCTTCTACTTCTGTTTTTCCATTCAGTATTATTATTATTGCTTTTACTTCTTTTTCTTTTCTCTTTTTGTTCTGTCTCCTATATTATTCCTGAATTGTATTTTCTATTGAGTACTGCTATATAAGAGCTTGTAATCTTCAGCACCTTGATAATAAATTATTTGAATGTGAATTTGAATTTGTCTTTTTCTAAAATGTTCCGAAGACATGGAGTCACTTTCATCAGTATTACACATTTCAATTTGGTCAGTGAATTTGAATTCCACGAAAAACGTCTTCACCTGATGAAGATTCTGCACTAAAATCAAAATAGAATTAAAAAAGGGACATAAATATAAAACGTAAACAACTAACCGATCTCGCCTGATAGACATGGGGTCCAAATTACGTATTGATGTCCTCTTTTACCCTGCGCTGGCTGTTCCGCCCCTCATTGAAGTCCACACATGTCTCGGGTGCATTTCCTTATCATGTACATCTCTCCAATAAATATGGTAAGCATAGGTAGATTTTTTTGGACTCCCATACAAACTTTCATCCCCTATTTCACCCCCTTCGTGACAAAAGGTGGCCTATGTCCTCCTCCAAGGTCTAATCTATCCCTGCACCAAATTTCATCAAAATCGGTTCAGCGGTTTAGGTGTGAAAGCGTAACAGACAGACAGAGTTACTTTCGCATTTATAATATTAGTATGGATTATTTTGGATACAATAACAAGTAATTTCCTCTAAAAACAAACACTTTCGCACTGGTAAGACACACCACACTCAACTCACTAAACAACGCAATTGGAAAACTGGAAGTGTTCAGCTGCTTGCGATTGCGGCGCCTCATTCGGCTGAATGGAAGTACGAGGGAGATTCCAGTTGCAAGTTCGACTTGGAAGAAATCGAACGAGAGATGTCACATCAGTCGAGTATTACCAGTGCGACTTGTTAGAGGGCTTGACGCTTAGGTCGCGCGCGCATCTTATAAGATATAGCCCTTGGAAACATATTAAAATTGGATTACATAAAATGTATAAAATTACTGCGGTTAAGTGATTGTAAATAGCAGGCAAAGAGTGAGAGATTATTAAATTTGAATTTATTACTCTCGATTAAGTGTTGTTTGTATACAGTGAGTGTGGTATCAGTGCCTCTAGAGTCTAGTGGCTTCTATTGCGTTCCCGTCGTCCCGTTTATGTTGCTTTATGTGCAGCAAGCAGGGAAAAGAAAATCAGCCGAGAGAGCAAGGCAAAATCCGGTTCTTCTTCAAAGAATTTTGAGGCATGTCTAAACATTAAAAAAAAAGAAATAAAAGCAACGAAAGGAAAAATTCCTCTTTAATTTTTACGTGCCGTTTTGTGTAGTTGTATCAATCATTGTTGTTAGTTTTTTCCACTTTGGGCTTTATTTGAAGTGTGTTCGAAGTGGAGTGGAAAGTTAAGTAACCAGAAAATCCCTTCTTAGAAGGTTAAAAAGAATTTAAAGTTTGTGTGCTGGTGTACTGAAGTTTTTTTCTTATTAAATGTAGCAAATATGTGGAAATTGGAGTGAGGAGAATATGTTTCGGTCAAAAGCTTGAACAACGCCGCAAAAATAAAGAGTTCAACGAAATGTTGCAAAGTGCCGAACAATCATTTTCGTCGACGGACTCATCGCGACGTCGTTCAACCTTTTACGTGCCCCTAATTAATGAAAATGACAATTTGATCGTTAACACAACAGAAAAACTTACAAATCTAATCAGCATTAAGCGTTCGCTGAACACATCGAACATTATCCATAAAGAAATGAGCCCACCGTGCGGATTTAGTTGGGGCTCGCCAGCTAGCGATGAAAATGAATTCGTATCGCCCCAGAAGATTTCCGCCAACAGTAGAAATAGTACCAAAAATAACACCCCGAACAATGCTCGCACTAAGCGGTACGGCATCGTCTTGAACGGGATTAGTTTAGACGACGAAACGGTTAATGGTGAGAATTTTTGCCAACAGAATTCTGTGAACGGTGCTGACCTGGAGGACGACGATAGTGAGATTAGCCGGATGCAGACCAACACGTCAACACCCATTAAATTAATGAAATCGCGATCGCGTACAAACATTCTGTCAGTGCCGCAACCAACAGATCGCAATTTATTATCAGCGCCCTCCCCCAACAGCAAAGAGAAGTCGAAAACTCTGCCCCAGAATTTATCGCCGTCGAGCATAAATGCAGTTGGCGGGGGGGTGGTGTCCAGTACATTTCCGCCGAAAAATCTGTTCCTCTTGAAATCGACGCCAAAAATCTTGCCATCCAATGCAACAGCATCCAAAAACTACTCGTCTGACACATCGATAACTTCGTCACCAACGGCAGCTGTGACGTCGCCAAAGAAATCCCTCAGTTTCATAAGACGGGCGCATTCCACAAAACTATCCCGAAGTAATTCACTTCTAAAGTCGTTGACGTCATCGTCCAAATCGTCAAATGCACCGAACGCCTTGATTACATTCGAGGTTCAGCCACTTCCGTTCGATAGACTTGAGAAATTCCTCAGATCAGAGAAATGCACGGAACTAATGAGGGATTTCTTTTTGCCCAAGGACATCGATCTGAGTCAGAAGTGCCCCAATCCAGAGGAGGAGGAGAATGCTATTCACTCCGGTAAATAAAATTTCTATGTAATTTTTTAAGATGGTCAATTATCCAAAACACGTTGCGGTGACGAATCACGTTTGTAAACCTTCAGACCGTTCTCATGGCGTGACAATGTTTACCCGCTCATTATCTCACCTTGTAGAGAAAAATCAAAACGTGAAATATTCGATTTAACTTGGAAAAATGAAAGAAACTGAAGGGGGAAAACAATGAAGAAAAGTATCTGGAGTTATTTCTGTTGATAAGCTTCTTCAAGCGCGACAATTTCTTATTAGTTGCCTCTGGCTTCGGCGTTTTCTTCCATTTTTCGAGGTTAAGAATTTCCACAGTTGCTGCAAATTACCTGAACAGATGTACTACGTCACAGGGGCTCCATTAAGATGAGTCACTGCCTCTTTTCATGGATTCCGATTAGTTTCGCAACCCAGATTCGGGGAGGTGAATAATATCGCATTCCAGATAAACCCGATTTTATCATATTTTGTTTTTGCGAGTTATATCATGATGCAAGAGCAGATTGAGAGATTTTAACTGCTGCGCAATTGATTCAATCGCCAGAAATCAGGTTTCCACCATTGATAATTGATAGGTGCATATGGTTGGAGTACGCTCACCTGATTTTGACTGGTTTTTTGTTTACACACTGATAAGAGGCTCTATGCAAATTACCGGGGGCTTTGTTAGAAAGATCAGAATCATTTGCCTCTTAAATGGTGTGGATCTTGTGAGTTTTATTATTTTGCTTGAGGTTGACATGAAATTTCTTGCTTCTAGGTTTTTTTATTTATTATTTATCACGGGACGAATATTTAATCTTTGAACGTCCATTGTTAACACCAAATAAACCGACTTGTAAAAAGCACTTGTATTGATTATTTCGGCAGGCTGTCCAATTCAAGATAAGAATTTCATTATGTTTGCCTTGTGTTTGTGCAGTGAATGAGTACAGTACACACCTCCAAGTACTGGAGGAAAGGAAAATTAGTTTTTTCGTAAAAGATTGAGCGTTTTGTTTTTTTGCTTTTCTTATAATACCGTCAGTAAGAGTATACAGAGAGTTATCATGAAAGCTACGTAACTAACGTAGACGTTAGCGTCAATGACATGGTAATGCAAATGGTAAGGTAACGGGAGAGTACTGCAAAAGGTATTGTACCAGAGAAGCATTTTTTGTTCATTTTTTTTTCTTAATTCTGAGCGACAGCTTTCCGATACTTATCAGAATAAAAGAATAAAATAGAATGACAATAAATATTGAGTACTTAAATTAAACCTTACTTTTGCACTTACAACCTCTTCAATTAATCGGTAAAAGTATAATGTGCCAAATAATAAGGAATTTCCAATGACATCCCTGTGTTCAATCCATTGATATTGGGGATGTATAGTAATGTACATATGTTCATTACATCACTAATGAATTAGTAAACAAATTTCTTGCTAGGTTACAGCGACATCAGTTGATCCTGTTCAACAAGATTATGTAAGCCGGTTCATTAGGTAGCACAGACTGAAAAGGAGGGAAAAATGAAATTGTTATTCCCAGTCTTAACCTGAGGCCAAAAGATTTTTGCCATCCTTTTGAATAGGAAGGGTCCTCCATCGAATACATCGATGCATTTGTGGATGTTCAAACATTATGCACTAACTCATAGGCCTGTCCCATTTCCGTCACCTCATTCTGTTTGTATTCCGGGAAAGCTGTTTTCATGCGACATGACAGTCATCATTAAATCAAGAGGTGTGCTCTGCTAAAAATATTTTTATGTAACACAGTAACAGCAATGCTCGAACATAAAAATAGCAAGGGCAAGAATTTATATCAGAAATAAACAATGCCATTGGTGGGATTTATAGGCAATGAAAACCGAAATCACACTCCCACCGGCCCAATAAAATTAGATTTAAGAATTCACTTCAAATAAATCATTTTAGCACTTACTTCCCGGACGAAGTAGGTATGTTCCGCACAATTTCGAATTTTCTCAGGTAATTATATCTGACAATCATATGTTGGCTTCCATTCTTAATTGTAGAAATTTGTAAACAATTGGAATTCTCTCACTCCAAAGCAATTCATTCAGCAAAACGAATTCATTCAACCGTCAATTAGCAACAGAAATGCGTGCACGAATCGAGTAAAATTACTCGTTAAAAGGGGGGTGGTAATCAGCATTAATCCCACATTCTCCAAGGACACTGATCAATTGCATATTCATGCTGGGGCTTGGTGAATACACGTCTCTGAATTATGTCTTCCGAAGTGCTAAGAAATTGCGATCAATCAAAAATTAGACGCTAGGTGTCAGGTAACCACGATCAGTAGCTGAACCCGATCGTGGGAAACGAATTTTCAAATTTAAACGACATACAGGAGGCAGGTTGTCAAACTAAAAACTTGTCTAGATCAAAGTTTAAGATTGAAATACAACACCCTTATTGTTTTTTGACACCGCAAAAAGAAAAAAAGTTACAAAGTTGCAATTCAGAAAGGGTGACAGGTGTGCATTTCTCTTTACATCCCTGATTCGCCCAGAACAATAGACGTAGTGTGTGGTAGATTACTCAATAAAAGCAGGCACTACTGTGACGAACTGCATTTCTTTTTTGGTTGATAAAGTTTCAAGCGGCTCTGGTGAGAAACTTGAAAAAGTGATTAAATTGCATAAGACCGCGCGATAGCATGTGGAAAAGCGGCCCAGAGTGAGCATATCAAATGTTGCGGATTGCATAAGAAAGTGATCGAGATTAAGGAAAAAGCGGTCAGGCGACGTGTAGTTAATTTGTAATTTCCTAACGATCCATGCTGGCAACAAATTGAAAAGAATTACGAAAAATTTTTCGCTCTCCTCAACGCCACAACAATTATTTACCAAGCGAGGGGGGAGGAAGGTATGTCTAATTTGCTCCAGGTGAAATGAGAAATCGGACCAAAACTATGTCATAATCGAGGCGTGATCGTTTTTGCGCTTATTTATAACTACGAAAATGGTTGTTCACTCCAAATTGGATTTATAGTAACGCCTTGAAACTGGCTGGCTACCCGATGAGTCAATCTCTTGAAGCGTTTTACGAATTTCTTAATCAAAATCTGTTCAATGTTGAGGTTCAATCTCCTCGTCTTAAAGAGAATTTCCTCCAGCCTGTAAAAGTGGACAAAATAATCGCACAGCGGATATTAGCGATTACCGACTTCCTTGTACAGTTCATCTTTGTATCATCGATCACAGAAGTTAATCCGTCAAGATTCAGTGGTTTCTGGGTTGGCGATCTTAAAGTGCACCACTTTTTCGAAATCATTCGATAGCAAATCGATTTGACGCTCGAATAGGTCGGCCGGCCCCTCTGATCCAATCGTTCGGGTTTGAGAGCACATTTTGGTGACACAATGGAGTAGAACAGTTCAACGAAATAATTGCATATGGTTGCCCTTGATAACATCTTACGAGATCGCATAGCTTTCCGTTTGATTGGGATAAAAATTGGGGCAGATTGTATCTGAGTCTAAGCAATGCAAACATTTGTGCTCCATATGTCTCATGCTGTAAAAGGCGAAAAAGTCTTATTGAAAAATTAGCGTCGAAGGGCTCAGCTAAATTAATCATCGTAGACTGTAATAATGAGCACCCGGCACTTTTTGCTCCACTTTCGAGGAGATCTGATTCATATCTGGTTGCTGTCAAGCTCTTCAAGAGAATTAGAACAGCAGATGCTGATAGACATCGAGCCACATATGTCCGATGGGAATGCTCGTGATAATGGTGGTCAATATCAAGCCGAGTGAAGGCCTACATCTGCTCCAATGGGATCCTGTTTATGGTATCCCTCCCGTTCTGGTGTCCGATTTCTCTTGATAAACTCTTGGCTTTGGAGGTTAGACAGTTTTGACGAGCAATTAACATGAGATTAATATTTCAAGTCTTTTTTTTCTGCAGTGGAATTACTAATGATCGCCGAGATTATGAGTCCATCTGTTTTTTGTATAATTTCCATGATTCTATTTGGGATGTTGTTGGCTGTCAATTCTTTTACCTGATGGCTGGACCACACACGATGATTTTCGGTGCCCAGGTAGACAATCAGCTGGTTGCATGTATTTGCCTTAATAAAAAAAAGGGGGACTCTGTGATACTTTTTATGTGTGATGATAATGATATTTCTTTTGGGAAGCATTATATTTTGGAATGATCTTGAAAACTTTGTAGTTATATACAAAATAAAAGTAAAATGAAAACCCTTAAATCTCGAGTGCTTTAAAATATTTTTCAGAATTGCATAGGCTAGAATTTCTTCAATTCTGAGCTCACTAAGCAGCTTCTCTGTTCATACCAGGGTTTATAAGCATTTTTAACTTTTTCTTGGTTGTGACATTTGTAGTGTTTTGAAAGGTATTTCCCAATTTCTATTATTTTAAAATCTTTTCACCGTAAAATTGCGCAGGTCATCCCTTTCATGTCCTATCGTTCCTAATAAAATTGTACATCCAATTGCGACATTTGTCAGGTTAAAATATTTCATAATTTAAATTCATTCTTGGTTAGGTCGTGTGGCTTGATTCGCCCAGGCAGGACGTATATCCTATCTGCGACTCCACGTTTTTAATTTGTACAATTCGTGCGCGAATTGCAACTACATAATTAAAATTTATTAATTACGATTCTAATCATACGGTGTTCTTATTTCGGCTTTTTTGTGTGTCTCGCCGGAATAAGTTCTCTCAATTTGGCCTGCAAAATAGTTAATTCTAAGGCGGGCCAAGGTGGCGTCTCTAAAGCTA
>QYTT01078083.1:13875-24910 GCA_006980735.1 Dasypogon diadema | reverse complement strand
GACATTTGTAGTGTTTTGAAAGGTATTTCCCAATTTCTATTATTTTAAAATCTTTTCACCGTAAAATTGCGCAGGTCATCCCTTTCATGTCGGTGTCGTTCCTATTGGGCGCTTAGCTTAACATCCTGTGTAACGGGACTTTTGCTGTGCACTAGTCTCCTTAAAAGACAAAGACAAAAGACATTCTTGGTTAGCGTAAGTTGTCCGGTCATTTGCTGTTGTTTGTTTTTCCTGCTGTTAATTACTTTCTTCCCTTCCAAACAAATTACCAATTTGTTCCAATTTCCTTTTTTTGGTATTGAATGAAATAAATCGTAGTAATGTGATGAATACCGTGCATGGCTTGTTAGCACTTCTCAAAGGTAAATACCCGATAGTAAATTAGAAATAGACGTGTTTTTTGTTCCACACTTTCGAGGAATTTTTCATGCAAAATTTTATTTCCGTAGTGTTTGATGTGCGTCTTATAGTCAGAGTTGTTAAATTGTTGACTAATTATATGATTTAAAATTCGACATAGCAGCACACACTTATTTTTTGTGAAAGTTTTCAAAACACTTTTCACGTTGGATTATATACACAAAAAAAAACTCGGCTTCTTTAACTCTACTGAACTTTCTCATTATTTATTACCTTTTGGCCGCAAATCACCTGTAAGTACCAGGAAAAGTTGACTTAAACAAAGCGTTGCTGTCTTGAACTATTACTCCACGCTGGCAGTTTACCAATGTGGAAATAAATGGACATCACGTTGCATCTCTAGACTTGCTATAGTGTTTGCTAATTGCTGGCAAGTTTCGTAAACCCTGCTGGGTAGATAAATAAAATATTTCCGTAAAGTGATTCTTTTGTCATCTCGGGAGATGAAGCCAAGGTAAACACATCGCGACGCTTTCAAAACGCCTGGGGTATTACAAGCAGATAATGAAAAACTGGGTAGGCCACGCAACTCGCCGCATTACATCGCAATGAAATATGCTGATCACATTTATAATATGCCCTTTGACCCATTGTGTGCGGTCCACTTCTTTTATTGTGGATTTTCATGGCGTTTTCGGTATTTCCCATATTTTCTCTCACCCTATCGTTTATTGCGATGTGTAGCCAGCGCATTGCAGTGGGTAGAGTCTGGCTCTATGGTGGCTGAAATGTGCTTCCGCTGGTAGTAGGGGTTTCTGAAGTCATTAAATCACCTCCCATGTGCCAAGAAATTGCGCTTGAATGCTGCAGGAGACCACGCGACCCTATAGCATCCTTTTGTGAGTTCCATGTGGTCAGGATTAATAATGAACGAATATGTGTTGGCAGTTTGTCACCAGGATAAGTAAGGGCTTAAGTAATCTCAAAACACTTTAGGCATTCCTTTATATGCCATTACTTTTCCTACGACAAAAGATTTGTAGCAGCACAAGCCAACAAACACAAACCACAGAGGAATGCGCCAAAGTTTTATTCTCCATTATTTGAACTCGTTTCCGTAGCCTCCAGCCGCGTTGGAGCGCCCGGAGCTGGGCGTAAATTTTTGTTATTGCTCAAATCTTATCTATTTGAAGTGAACGAGTAATTGAAAGGGTTTGGAATGTCTAGCAGCGCACAAAAAAATGCTTAATTTAGATGAAAAATTTCTAAACGTGGTGGGCACACAGATGGAGAAATGAAGTTTTTACCTTACACAAATTTGGGAGCGGCAGCTGTTCATGTACTTCCTTTTTTGTGTCTTTTTACCGTGGTTAAGTT
Organism: Dasypogon diadema; assembly: GCA_006980735.1. Classification (NCBI taxonomy): domain Eukaryota; kingdom Metazoa; phylum Arthropoda; class Insecta; order Diptera; family Asilidae; genus Dasypogon; species Dasypogon diadema. The sequence goes on along the minus strand of QYTT01078083.1, from coordinate 23,173 downwards.
GGTGATTAACTGCCTACAACCATAATTCTAAAGAAATTTTAACGGATTTTCTTTGTGCACAAAAATGCTCGTTACCATCAGAGGAAAGGCATCAAGAAAACATGTCATTAGAATTGAAGAACTGACGGTGATTGGAATTCACCATGGAATGGGGTCAATTTGCCATCCAAATCAATTGGGGCATGACTCTGTTAACGCACTGGGAGTATGTGTTGAATAATTTACTTTTTCAATTTGTCTGTCCGGTCCGGACGACTGTCCGGAGGAAGATTCCGACAGAATTTTTGTTTATTTAAACCACGGCTGCAGTTAACGTAAACTTCTTGACGACGCGACAGTAAACAATTTCTCTTTGAAGTGAGGCGCCAGAATCGATAAATTTTTGTTTAAATTTCTGATGATGCACAAAATGTTGCTCTGTGTTTTGGTAATTTATTGGCGGCTAGTTGAATTTTGATCTAAAGAGAATTGGGGGGGTTTTGTTTTCAGGCTGATATAAAATTGTCGTAAAATCTTTAAAAAAAGAGTTACTAATTTCACTAAAATTAAGTCATAATGTAAGTTGTTTGGATAAAGATCTGATATTTGGCGCCTGATGTTTGTTTACCTTTTGATGAAAGTAGCAGAGAATGTAGTCTTCCAGAAAATTTTTATTGAAAAGACTATGATTTCAATTTTTATCTAACTCTGTGACATATAAAACGGTCTTTTTAGTTATTTTAAAATGAAGAATATAAATAAGATACTAAATTGCATTATATACACTTACCAAATTGAGCGCACATCCTTTGTTCAAAATGAACTTGTTTAAAAGTAATATACGCAATTGTGATTTATATTTATGAGAAATATCACCTTTCTATCCCTATAAAATCCATCTAAAAAAATTTCCAATAAAGTCTACTTTTTTAGACCGCAAGACTAGGATCGGTCTTTAATAATGAAACTGAAAATTATTGCACTCTTTGTAAAGTGGTTATATGAAAAAATTAATAGAATTATAATAGCAACGATCGATTGCATTTTGTCAAGGAGTACAAGGGAGGATTAAAATCAAGCTTGCTGTTTTTAATGAATGGGTGATGGATCTTTTGCAAACTGGAGTTATCTAACCTCTACTTAGGGCTGGCTCACAGACAGTTGCATAGGGTTGAAAATTCTGTGGGGCGAAAAAATCCCAAAAAAGTTTGAGAGGTGAAGAATCTAAAAAGACAGAACATTTTTTTTCTATGGAACGAATAAGAAAGGATTATTAAGAAAAATATTTAAATTACGGCCTTCCACTATATGCACTATATGGGAAGAGGGCAGTTTTCGACCAAGGAAATTTAATAATAATTTTTATTTAAATAGTCCCTTAACAAATATCAAACAGAGCTCTGAGAAATTAGAGGAATTTTCGCTTCCTGCCATAAATACGAACTTAACATATTACAGGTATCGGTGTCACGTGATCCCTTTAAAAAAAGTAAAAATAAATAATAATAATCGTTGTCACTGACAAAAATCGAATCTGTTTTTGGAGGCAGCTGAAAAGAAATAATAGAAATAATAGTGATTACCACCTCTTGTGGTATGAAGTAGAACTCAAAATTGTAAATAGTACAATTGTAAATTAGTACAAATATTAATTTTCATCTACGATCGATTTTATTTTTTTTTTATAAAAAATTCACAAAAGGACGAATTGATCTTGTTCTAGTCTACGCGACATGAAAAACGTGGTTCAACTTTTTTTTTTTCTTAAATTTGAAAAGGTTTTGAAAGTTACCAATGCATTCCTTTTTTGAAACGATGATTTCTTCTCCATATGGTGGAATAAAATTTGCCTTAGTAGCCTTTCAGACTATTTTGCAGCTGAGCCAACCATTCACTAAATCGTTTGATCTAGGCGAAACCCTTTGTGTATTAAACAGGCTAATAGGTTCAACAATTGAGCTTTTTATAGACAAAATTAATACCATATTTCGAATGATAAGACTAATCCTAGAAGTAGAGTTTTCTAACAAACCAGTAAACATTCTTCAGAACGACATCCTTTCAAGGGTAGGAATACTATCGCCATTTGATACATGAAAAGATCAGAAGATTTTTTTTCTGCCTATTATTATTTTTGCCATCTGTTCTGAACATATTCCCACAATTATTAGAACATACCTATTACCTGGTGACGGTAAAATTCACATTTCCTAGATGGATGATTACTTTTCAGCTGCTCTCTGTGGTTTCTTGTAACGTTTTCGCATAAAAATTTATCTTTAATAGAGTGGAAGACGCGCCGCAACTTGGAGAAATTATATAGAGATACTCTTAACTGACAAGTTCAGTTACTTTGCAATTCCAATTCCCCCATTAGCCATGGCAGAGTAGTTAAGACCAGCACACTAATCTTAAAGAGTGTAACAAGTTATTGATTCGTATTGGACTGGAATTGATAGGTTTTTGAGTAGAGATAACCGCGAGCACCTGTAACATACTATACATAGGTAGTAAATTACAGTATCCATACCTGAGCATACGAAATTTCCGACATATTGTTACGAAATCGTAAACGACATGGATACACGGATGTAATTAGTTCCGCTTTTATTTAAATTTTGTGAAATTGATAAGTAACCAAGTGCAGAGCATGCAAATTTCATACTTCATTTTTGCATACTGCACCTGTTGATCTGAGGCACGTTTACCTTTCGTATGCACTTCTTTGTAATTTTGTATCTGTATGTGTCGCTATATGTAATTTAGTTTTAACTTGCAAACGTGCCTTTATATGTTCATCTTTACGAATGTTATTATATGTTTTCGAAATTTTTAGTTGAAGTGAAGCTGAGCAAGAACTTTCAGTTTCACGTAGATTATTAAAAATATTTGAAAAGCTTAAAAACACGTTCGATACGATTGCATGTAATTACAAATTTCTTCACTTCAATTACATTTTCCGCATTATTTGTGCTATTGTTATTTCCATCTCAAAATAATTTGCATAATTTGTCTTCACATTGCGTGTAGAGTTGCCTACGAAGATTTTGGCTCGTTTTTAAGTTTTAGATTTATTTATTAGAGTCGGTAATGAGTGCTATTTATGATTTTTTCAAGTATTTATACATTTTAGATGTCGTTTTCCCTGGCGAAAAATTTATATATAGAGTTAAGAGTGATGCTTTATTTTTTTTTTACTTGAAACCATAAACAATTTGCTCCGTTTTCAGTTTTCTACTATAACAACAAAAAAAACTAAAAGTAGCTAACATTTATGGGTCTGGATTTTATTTTTTATTTTCATTCTTATTTTTTTCCTTTTGTAATTACACTCATGGGATCATCAATAATTCACAAATAATCGTAAAATTAATTTCTCCTTGCTGCAGGCTACAATGATTGTATCAGCCATGAACAAACCACCACTTGAATGTAGTTTGCGATCGTGTTCCATACAAGATCATTCAATACGTTCATAAAATAAATTTAAAGTAAATATATCAGTCGTTGTTGTGATAGCTGTGACCGTTGAAAACTTTAAAGCAATCTATAAGCGTGAACAATGTGCTATGAATAGCCTATAGCAGGAGAGGCAACATCCATATATCGTCTGGGCAAAACATGTTCAGCACAAAAACAAACAAATCAGCAACAGTAGCCAAGAAGCCAGTAGTTGCATCTTGGGATTAAGTGAACGATCGCACGTCGATCGTCTCACTGGCTATCGAAAGATTGAAAGATGCACGGAATCTTGTAGGGCATGCGCTCTATTATGATTGTCGCCTTGACTTTTTCAGACTTTTCCTCGAAAATTTTTTTCCTCATTTCATTTCGGACGAGTCATTAATTCCAATTCACCTTTTGATTTTGAAATAAAAAAAGATAATTGTTTTGCTGGATAATAACAGATCGTTCAGTGAGCAAGATCTTCAAGGACACCAGCTCGTCAAACTCTTGGACAACTGAAATTCCTGAGATATTCATCGCCATCGTGAATTCCTCACAGTAAATTACCAGTTTCCTACAAAAGAAATATTTTCCAAATTGTTCGAATGACACCGCAGCATCCCACACGTGATCCTCATCTATGGTGGAACAGTTGTACACAGGAAAAAGTGACTGTTCGTTCACATCAAACCGCCTACCTTGCTCCACCGGTCCTGTAATTTGCTTTTATCTTCTATGCTTCTATGTATTTAAGCTGAGCGGTGCACTTAATTATATGGTGCACATCTGACATCCTATATCATGACGTACACCATTTTCCTTCTATTACAGTTCTATTAGGTTAGATAATACTGCTTTGCACTTCGTTCTACATTCTGTCCAGTGTCATCGCGATTAAATCTTCTGGCAACACATAACCTCACGTAATCGACATTTGTTGGTGCGAGGAATGCCTGGAGTGATCTGCAACAGTGATCTTGTTTCAAGTCGTTTTCGTTATCTGTTTATATTTCCCTCGTGTGCGTTTTATCATTTTTTTTTTTGGGGCAGATGTTTTGGTTTTTTGTTCTCTTCTTTGACGTTGTAACTATATAAAATTGAAAGGTGGTTTTGTATAAAGACGGATGGATGGGTTGAAATAACTTGATAAGCACATTCATTTGCATATGATAGTTGTTTATCAATATCTACTTTTAAAGACTTTATCGCTTCAATAAATTTTTAAAACGAGTATAATAATAGGGGTGTGGTTTTCAAGAAAATATTATCGAGTTGATTTCTGTAATTACTGGGACGATCGCAATATCTAGCTTCCAAAAAGAATTTAAGATATAGACATATAAGGACACACGAGATGTATCTGGATCTTAAATATACTTGCAAAGTATTATTCTTACTTCCGCAATGAGCATAAAAGCTTTCGTGAGAGAATTACGTGTTAAAATGCATTTGTTCTGAGAGAGCTTTTAAATCGGGATCACCACTGACCCCCAGCAGATATTCCTAAGCTTCAGAGTTTAAAAAGAGATGAATTTCTATTTTCCATCTGTTACATTTTTCTACAATAGTATAAGGTGAATATTGGGTCGTATGTGAAAAGCTTTATCTCAGTCCCAAATATAATTTTTTGACAGATTTTACATGCAAAAACCAACAAAAAGTATAAGATTTGCTTACAACTTCCCAGTAGGAAAGGTGTTCATTACTTCATTAATGAAGTAATTAACATACGTAGATTATAATACATCCTCAACACCAATTGAATGAATACAGGGATATTATTTGAAATTCATGCATTACTCTTTGGTACATTATTCTTTCACTGATTCATTGAAGAAAATGTAAGGATAAAAGTATGTAAGTGAGTATTCCATTTCCTGACTTTGTTCTAATAATCTTCCGAGATCTTTCGATCTGAATTAAGAAACAAATACAGAAAGAAAATAAATTTCTCTGATACAATACCCTCTGTATTACTCTGTCATTAACAGTCTGTCATACCTTACCCTTTGCATTACCATGTTATTGATGCTAGTGACTTCTATTATCTTTCGATGAAATTATTTAGCACCGTGATCATTCTTATTGGGTTCTGCTGTGGAAAGGTATTTTAAAACTATTTTACCTCATTTATTCATTCATATTCATTTTATATATCTCCCAAATGTACTGATTCAGAATGTTTAATTATGATTTATTATCTTCATGTAAAACAAGTATTATCGCACGTTTTTCCGAAGATTTTATTTTTGAATTTTATAACAAAAAAAGAATATATATTTCTCCGAATCTCAGAACATCTCTCTATATTACGATTATTTTTATTTGACCCACGACTGCAAGGTTGTATTCACCTCATAAACCACATAACTGTACATCTATTGAATATATTTTCAAAAATGATTTCTTCTACATAATATTGTAAATAAATGACAAATAATTTACGAATTTTCAAAGTCCCCTTTAAGTTCATTGACTCCTCCACCAGGAAGAAAAATTCAAATTTAAATACGAGATAACCCGATCGTGGCCCACATGGCGTATGCGTCGATAAGAATTTATGTATATTTTTCTTAATAAATATTTAGGGTGCTAGTTATGTGGCAGTTCTTTTTTTTCTCTCTTCACTGATAAGAAATATGGAGTAACATGGAAATAGATGAATATCTTCTTATAAAGTGTCTTGTTTACATTATAGAGAACTTTGCATAAACGAACCCTTTAAACTTGAGTAACTCTTCAAGGCGATGGATATATGCAAGTTTTTTTTTCAGTGGTAGGTATTTGATGAGTTATTTGAATTATGTACATAAAATTGAAAAATGGAATTTATTACTGGGAACATCGACGACGCTGATAACTTATCAAATAGATAAGAAGTTGGTTTCTTCGATTATCAATACTTTAGGGTAAGCGATACTCCTAAGTGTAATAAATTTGTTAAAAGTAACCAGGAAATTGTCAACTGCGTATTACTTTTTGCGATAAAATCTGGGAGCCGAACCACTAACCGACATGAAGTATAGTAATGAGTAATTAATCATGTCTAAGGAAATGGTCAGAACTAAGATACTTTACCAGTTAACGGCAAAAGTAATGTAAACGAGTTCATTTATTATTCTTGAAGGAAAAAGAGAAAATATTTGGCAGACCTATTTATTTTTCGAAGGTTAATAGTGTAGATTTTATTGCCGCATAGTTAGATTTGCATATTAGCATGCACCTGCAAGTACGAGTATTTCAGTGCCGGAGATCAGATTCAAGTAAACTACCTGCCTGGAATTTCACTCTACTCGAGAGTGTCTTTTTAGGTAATTTGAGGTTTAAGAAAAGTCTTAAAAGCTGTGAACGTGTGTGTTACGTAATAGTGCTGAATTTTTTCAATAGAAAATCTTTACACGCTTGGTGTATTTAATTTCTCCAACAATATTATATGATTAGGAAGCAATTTGTACTACTCAAAATTTCAGTTCTGTTTACTTTAGATATCGGAGCTTAAATAAACTCAAGGTCATCGATAATTCTAATAATAAGTTAAAAAGTAGGATAGATATACACACCTTGTAGGTTATACAGAATCATAATTCTATTGGGTGTGAAGTATTCACATCAAATTTGAGGTCTATAATCCGCCAAGAATTAGTTTTAATTAAAAAAAAAATATTTTTATACCCGAACACACACAGAACTATTAGAAACTTTCCTCTATCACTGACTCAAATTTATTAATATAATAACGGACGCCCTATACTTAAAGGTACTTATTGTAATATCTTTTGATCTCTATTTAAGGAAAACTGGAGTAAATGTACTCTCTCTAGTTCTTAGGTCCAAGAGTTCACAGAATGGATAGTTCGGAAAAGAAAGAGATGCCTGTCAGTTGGAAGATCATATTTAGACATTTCTTAGAAAGTTGTGTATACCAAAATTCAAAGCAGTTCTTTTATTTCAACAACAATTGAAGGTATAGATTTAATAAAATATGCAAAATATTAAGTATAGAGTAATAAAATATTTCTTAATAAGAAAAACAAGAAAAGGAGCTACAATTGGTTTGGATCAATTATATTATACCCTGGATGTTGGGGAGAAAAGAATGTAATAAGTATATAAGTAGTAAATAGTGTTGAATTCTGGCACAGGCCTTCACATTTACAGGCCGTCAGACTCCGATCAGTCTATTAAAATAATTTCATAATCTTAATAAGTTCAACGTTTTGAATATTCGTGCAACTTTTCGTCAGGAATTAGCACTTTAAGTACGGCATCAGTCCGCGAAAATAGTGTCAAAAATGTGGTTTCAATAAATTGTTCGAGTGGTTAAAAGAATATAAAAGATATTCAAGTTTGATGCGATTTTATATTTTTTTAAGAAATTAGTTTAATCCCTTTTCCTCCATTCCCATTTCCTTTTCCACTAAGCATCTTAGGATGTCATTCAACTTTAGCTGTATCATAAAAAAATGATCTATTTATTTTTATATCTATATTAAATTGATGACGCTTTGAAAAAAAGAAAATCCTAAGCAGTTGCCATGATATCATCTCTCCAGTGCATCAAAAACAAAAGGACCTTTTAGGTTCCTTAAAACCTCCGTGCATGACTATACCCGGAACCAGATTTTTGTTATAAATGCTGAAAATTTTGAAAATGGCATCAATATCAAAATTTAGTGTTGATTTGTTATAGTTTTTTTCTCGTCACTTTTGGACTATAGAAATGAAAAAAATATGTATTTCTATCTAATTCCGATTCGAACGATATCCATAGATCCTTTAAAGATGTCTGCCCAGTTGAACCCTATCAGACCAGTGGTAAAAGGTCATTTTGAGAAAAACACACAAAATTTTGGGAACATTTCTATAAAAAAAAAAAAACATTGTACTTACGCCTCCTTTACCATAGGGAATAACTTCTTCTTCATTCTTCTTCATAGGAGTCCTTCTCTGCCATTTTTTTTTGTCTTTTTCCTATCCTGAGCCGTTTTTTCATATTAGTCAATGGGCGGCGGCGGCGGCGCTTCGGTTTTTGAATTTGATGCTCCTCAAGTCTACTACTAAAAACGTTCGCTGGTTGTAGTTATTTCCATGGTCGGCATAATTTGTAAAATAGTTATGAAACTTACAATCGCTATTCCAACTGTTTTCGCTCTGCAACGTATGCGTTCCGAATGAAAGTTCAAATACGAGAGTTTAAGTAGTTTGTGTGGCTTGATATGCTCGGCACTTCCACCTGCCAAAATAGGAGTTAATAGGTGGAGGGTAGTGAAAGAAGTGACCACTTTTTCCAATCCCCACGGACCATCAAAATTAAATTCTTTTTGGAGATAGAACTCAAATTCTGCAGACCTATCAGATCGAGGTTATTACGTAACATTTACGTTGTTGCATCACTATCCAAGTCCCTGAGAAACCTGGTAGGTGCTCCAAGCATTTCTCTATGCAATTATAGTGTTCTTTCAGTAAAAATTGGTGTGAATGTCCGGAGCTATTTGGCTCCCATTTTAATAACTATTAGAATAAATGTCTAATCACTTTTTAGCTTATTCCAATTTCGAGATATAACTAGATTTGGGCCTCCACTTATTTTGAGTTTAATATGGTAGTTTTCCGATGAGTTGTGTTCTAGCCTTCGTCTTCCTAGTTTACATTTATTCAGTCTAGCCTACCCAAAAACGACAACTTTTATGGCATTGCCAGCAAAGGTGGACGCAATGAGTAATCTGGAAATCTAAAAAAAAATTAAAATCAACATAATAAGCTATAAATTTGATAGTGGAGGAATATGATGATAGCTTTTGAAATTCGTGTTCTTAATATGACTTCTTAATTAACAGATACAATACCATACAAAAACAGGTTTCAAATTTTG
>QYTT01078082.1:0-44256 GCA_006980735.1 Dasypogon diadema | reverse complement strand
AAAAAATTCATCAGATTGCCATGAGGTTGAATAATTCAAAACTTCAAAACGTGAACTCGATATTTTCTAGATTCTATTTTGACGTTTCCTACGGTTCAAAATCATGGCAATTTGATTAATTTTTCAGACTCTGAAAATATCAACTACTTATACGTAGTTTAGGGCTCAATTCAATTCAAAATTTTCAATGATCCGAATCAGATGCAGAAAACACAGCTATTGTTTGTTACAGTTGCAATATAAGAGTTGGTCTATCTAAAAATTTAATCTAATGGCAAAAAGGAAAATTGATACTAATAAGGGTGCTGGCAAGTGTCCTGATTACTTCTTAGAAACTGAAACAGATACCGATTTGGATATATCTGAAGATAGCAGTGTAGTTTGTCCTGTAAAAAAACGTGTGCAAAAGTTACTTAGTAATGAAACTGCTTCTGGTCACGACGCATGAGAAAAGCTTTCATCGAAAGTGGCACACACAATCGTCGCTCGATTCATAAGGCAAGGGGTTAATTAGGTTATTGTCTTTTTTTCTTCATTGAATAGAGGAATTTATGTCCGTATTTCAGAATTTTTATTGTTTTCTCTTTTGAACCTTGGCTCCCTGAGTTTGACCTGGTAGCTCCATGGTCTTCCTAAATACGGTTACAAGAGACAACATCTTAAGTACAACGAACATGTAACTAAAGAAAATAAAAGCGATGTGAAAACTTTAGTGCTGCCTTTAGTTAGTATACGATATGGATTTTTTCTACATAGTGTTCAACATAGAAATATAACAGACTGGATATGCTTGTTTGAGAAATGGCATAGATTTTCTACGTTACCTTCCACAAGTGTCAGAAATATGCAATTTTTATCATTGCCTCTGTAACTAAAACATTTCGAAACTGTCTTTGAGTGACAAGAGGACATAAAAAATTTATTGTAATTTCCGCTTCTTATAAGTGTACGTGTTAAATATATCTTAACGTATTATATTTGAAACTGTGTGGGAAGAATCGATAGGTATCCCCCTTAGGATAACTCCTTCCCCTTAGAATTTCGCGATCAGAATTGCAGTTCCCAAAAAATATAACTAATACCAATGCAACTGCTTTCCTAATATTAGAGAAAAATTTGCCAATATTTAACACTAGAGCTATCAAAGGGGTCATTTTCATCCTTAACCTTTCTTTCATTTCCGTTATTAGCGTATTATTTCTACTTTGTTTTAAGTAGTTCGGTAGTTCTAGTGTTAAAATTTTTATCTAATTCTCTTTGTTTTCTACGCTATGCTTGCGAACCTTTAACTTATTGAGATATAAAAATACTTAAACCAGGAAACTAAATGGGCCAGGCATACCTAGGTTAACCCTTAGATTGACATCGTCCCCTTAAAATTCTATGGGTAGAACCGATGAAATTATGTGCTGCCCTCGCAGACAAATTGTATTTTCCGAAAAGTTTGCTACAAATGTAAAATTATTTTCATATCCTCAGAAAATTGCCTTCAGTCAGTAATTTGATTTACCCATGGAATACCATGGGTAGAGCTTTGAAGTTTCGCTGGGAGGGTTTAATAACTTTCATAAAAATTGTTGAAATTATGTTGCTTGTTAAGATGTCTTGTAGATTCTCTTAAAAATCAATAGATGGATCTCCTGAAAACTAATTAATATTCATAATCTTTTATTTCATCGAAGTATAACAAGCACACTTCTCAACCCGTCTTCAAAAATTACGAATATTACTCAAGTCGTTTGCGAAAATACTTTACCAATGCTTCAATGGCTTGTTCCCACTGTTTAATGGTCTTGAACTGAGGCACTCTCTCAATTGTGGAAAAGACGAATGAGCAGTCCGAAAAATACAAAATGAACTACGTAGATGAGCAGATACATTTTATGGATAATAGCAACAACATCTTAAGTTTATTCGGAAACTCCTTTTACCACTTTTTGAAGTTAATTTTAGAATGTAATTTATATAATACTCATTGTGTACATTGTTGACATAGATTACATTGCCTACGTGAAATATCGCGACGAAGACTATGTCATTGTCTACACGTCAACAATGGTGTAATTTACTTTGTGTAGACAATTTGCCCATCATTGACTCTCACATATAGGTACAGATGTTGGTACTGCTTGTTGCCAAACTCAAAGAATGGTCTTAAAAGTGAGCAAACATGTATAATATAAGATTGGAAGGAATAAAAAACAAGTGAAATTTATGCGTTTGAAATGTTGCAGCTTATTACCTACAGCATAATAAACTAACGCCTTACAATTAGCAGCTGTCAACTGGACAATGATTATCGGCACTGCCAAAGTAGAAAACTAATTATAATAAGATCCCGATCGTTTTTTTGCTTACAGATCTGGGTCTTGTAGCAAAAACCACAGCTATTAATCTCGCACTGAACATAGTTTCTTTAAAAACGTTAAACCACACCACAGTAACCGTTATTTGTGTCAAACTGCTGCTGTGAATAAAATCACTTAGGAAATAAATTAGTTTTAAAAGTTTAGAAATTGCACTAAAAGAGTGATTAACTCCCACTAACATTTCAGAGCTTTTTTATTTGCATCCTTGTCTATTTGCTGCCGCATATTCTGCATTTACTTACCCGAAGGATTATTTATACTTTGTGGAGACCTATCACTGAGAGAAATTTTGTGGTAAAATCTATTAAATGACTGTAATAAAAAGACGAAAAATTACAAGATGATCTAGAAAATGTAAATTTATTACAAATTCAATCAAAAATACTGTTTTGAAATAAATGTTACCGAATTTGTAGTAAAAAATATTGGTAGTATATTTCACTACTTGTAATAGATTATTTTATTACAAGAAGCGTAATCTATTCGATTACAAATGTAGTAACTTCTATTACATATTTTGTCATGAAATAGTTTTTGCTACGTATACATCGAATTTATTATATTGTAATAGATTCAACAAAAATGTAATAATTATTATTGCATTGTAGTTGTATGTAAATGAAAGACAATATATTACATGTTTATTTAATCAATTGCATTGTAATACATTCTACATACATGTAGTAACTTTTATTATGCTTTACTGTATGTGGTGCAATTTTCGGTTCTTTCGCTCATTCTGTTCCCAACCGTATGCCAGTGAAGTGATTTTCTGTGTGCAAGGAGGCGATATAATCAAAAAAAAAATTTAAATAATCGTAAACAACATTTTGATTATGGAGAAATAGACTTCAGAAATATTTCTGTTCCTATTAAAATAGAAGCGTTAAAATGTAGAAATTTGAAAATGTCTGCGGTTGAGACGTGGTGCTTTGTACACTTCTTTTCATTAATGGTAGGCGATTTTGTGCCTCTTCAGGACAAAGCGTGGAAGTTCTTTCTTACATTGCAGCATCTTTTAGATTTATGCTTAAGGTCTAATTTTGATTTAGAGCACTTAAGAGATCTTCAAGAAACAGTAGCGAAGCATAATCAGCAGTTCATTCAGCTTTTTCAAGAGCCATTAAAACCTAAAGCACATTTTCTTACTCATTACGTTACCGTCATAAAAAGATGCGGTCGGCTTAAGTACATTTGGGCATTACGGAATGAGGGTAAACATAAGGAACTGAAAAAAAATGTATGTTCCATAACCTCGAGAATCAATATTTGCTATTTAAGTTAATTATTTGATTTGTATGAAAATGTACAGAAAAATTGCTTAATAAAGCGGTAATAATATTATCTAAACAATTTGCGTATTCCTATCTATTTCCATTTCCTTTTTGCTTCCATATAATCAAAGAGGGGAAAGGTGGACGTCACGGGAATCAGTATAGTATATTTTACTACTTCTTACGGAAAGTGTAATATATGTTATTACAATTGTACAATAAAAGTAATTGCACGTTCCTCTTGATTTCATTATACTGGAGTAATCGTTTCTATTATTTTCTGCCTGGATTCTATTACAGAAGGGAATAATAACATTCATTCCATTGTAATAAGTAATTTTATTACATACTTCTTCTACCAGCAATGAAATCTATTACACTGCAATTGGCTGTAAATTTATTTCAGATTTAATAAGTTTAATTACAAATTTTCTCTCAGTGATCATTGTACACCCGCTTGGCCTTTAACTGGGACACCCTATATATTTGCTAAACTTTAACTCATTTCAGGCCATCTGTCTCGAGGCATACACAACAAGCTGATATAATTTTTCCCGTATTATCCACTTAGTTAAAATTACCAACTTTATCACCACACAAATTTTCCGCCACCGTTTAAAGATTTAAGTAGGCAATCAATTACTAAAAGCACTTTAGAGAAAGACGCAAATTGATGGCCGACATTTCAATTTACAGAATGGAATGTCACTAAATATAAAAAAATAAACTTGGAGCTTTTTGCTCTCACCATAGCTATTCAATTAAATATTTTCTTAATTCTCATAAATGCACTGCAATAAATGCTAGTATTTTTGAATGAGATGGGATGAGCTCACCTTTTGTTCATGGCGCACCATTATACTCCTTCGTCACTTGACCCATATTCTGGAACTCTTAACCTTATTTTTGCTAAAATGCCCGTGCCCATGACAATACAGCCATGAATAGCTACACTCATGGATCTACGATTTCAATCTTTTTAGAAAATCAATGACAAAGCTTCAGCGGATGATGTAAATCTCTGTTACTTTAATTTGTTTTCTACTTTTTTCATTATAAATTTTAATATAAACTCTTTAGGCGATTATACTTTGTTCAGGTGGATTTTGCTCGGGTTGGTAAAAGAGGTTTAGTCCTTGAAAATGTTGTAAGACTGCAAGTTCGCGAATGCCTAGAGAAAATTACATTTACCTTTCCTACTGTTTTTATTGGCATTCCCCATCAAACATCTTAAAACAGAAACTTATTCGTTTTAATGAAGCTTTTGGAAAATATGGATAGACAATTTTATTGATTTACTTCTTTAAGTTGAGAAACACTGAAAGACGTGATTTGTCACAGAGTCCTCTTGAGTTATAAAGATAACCATTTCGAAATAAGTACATATGCCTGAAGGGAATCTGAGAAATAGCTTCTAATTCAAAATTGTTCTAAGGAGCAATCAACCAGGACTTCCTCCTTTTTGTTGCTTTAGGCAGTGTTAATTTTTGTCAGCAAGCAAAAAACGGAAACGAGGCAGTCTACAAATAGACAATCCTTTCCCATTTTTCCTGTCAATGTACATGTTATTCACTTGTTTTTCTAGCGCCGTAAGGAATAAGAGATTTCGCAGCAATTGATACAAAGGAAAATACTGACAAATGAGGACTCTTTGAAACTTTCCGATTTCTTCAGAGGGGAGACTGAGTTATAAAAAAGATTTTTAGCTCTTTAGCGTAAAGCTTTCTACTGGTTTTCTGAAGAAGTAGAGAAAACTTTTCCATTTGCTTGGAAATGTATATTTGCCTCAAGTATCAGACAACATTCAAGAAATATGTAGAAATGAAAATGTATACGGACGGAAAATATCCCCTCTTTAACATTGTGCTTAAGATATTTTCTACAGTTTTTTATAACTGCGAAGCGTCTTATGTCGAATTTCATTGATTCCACGAGTGGAGTGCTAGTTTTTTGCATTCAGCGAAATCAATAAAATATTTTCAGTGCAGCCTGCTAGTATGTATATATGTTATGTAGATAATGCTTTTGTCCCTCCAAAACAAAACAATCGTTCTGAGCACAAATTCGCAATCCAATGTACAACTGCTTGTTACCCTACAAACAATAATAAAGTAACAGATGAAAAGGGAATGCAAAACAGTGTTGCAAACTACATAGCATTCCTCCCCATCGCGGAAACAACACACTACTCGATAAATACGCGAGCCGAATCCTAAATCCTACCGAAACTAAATACTCAACCATCGAAAAGGAACTCCTTGCTATTGTAGCAATTCCGACCATATATCTACGGAAGGACCTTTACAATAGTTACAGAGCATAAGCCACTTATTTGACTGATGAATCTAAAGGACTATTCTAGCCGACTTGCCAGATAACGAATACATCTTGAAGAATATGATTACAAAATCGGGTATAAAGCCGGCAGGTTCAGAGTGTCAAACGAAATGTTTCTTGAAATTGGTAAAACCACTTGTTTCACAATTTAAGTCTGGTTTATTTTTTCACAATTTATTTTAGAAAACAGTCTGCAATGCACAACCACAAAAGCTTTCAGCGGTTACAAGTTCACTTTATGGTAAGGATCCACGAAAATGATTTTGTTTGGATGATACGAGGCTGCAAAGATGGAAAAATAATATGCTACAAGCTACTGGATTTTTTTTATTACTCGAATTTACTTGATTTCAAGGTTTCAATACGCGCCTTCCGATTTCGAAAAAGAGATTGCCTCCTTGGGATACTATTTGGTTCCTTATATCCCCCAGAATCTCCTTTGAGTTCCCAAATATGGACACGAAAAGTGAAAAATATAGACTTAGAAGTATTACCATTTATGGAAACATTTTGTGACTATTTCCCCTCTAGCCCTCAATCTATTTCACCATTTTTTTATATATGATGGATAGATCGAGTAAATAAGGGAATCTATTGCATTCAGGGCAGAACAGAATGCAAAAGGGTTCAATACAAGAATTGTGTGTCTCGGCTGGTGTGAGGCTTTACTTCGTATTGCAATGTCCAAAATCATTTTCGTGTTACAATGCGAATACAAAAAATTTTCTACATTTGTTTAAATTCAATATTAAAATCATTTTATTTCGGTTAATTTTGGACTCTTATGAATTTTTAACTTGACTACATACTACAATTTGAGTTCTGATAAGAAAAATTTAACAATTCTAAGTTCAAATGATTCCTCGCGGAAATTTTTTCTAAGTTTCCTCTTCATCTTTAGAGTCGCCCCAACAAGCGGAACACCTGTGTTCTGATTTAAAATGTTGCTTCCTTAGCTCTTTTCTTCGAAAAATCGTCAATGACGCATTAAACTCAATTTTTCTGTTAATTCCTGTTCTATGAATAGTATAGTACGATATTTTAATCGCAGGGAACTGGCTGCTGACCTAAAAGTTTTCAGGAGGTTTGACGTGTGCTATAAGCAGTCATATGTCTAGAAACACTACTGCACTCAAACTCACATAATAGTTGACTGATGTGAGTAAAAGAAATACAAATGATTATATTAGTAATAATATGACATTTTAAAAAGTATTCTTTATAAAAACATGCACCAAGAACATGTTGCAAAGAGTGTATTCAATAAAAAAAGAAAAAATAACATTTTAAGAACGTAATAAACTGCAGATGTAACATTCCTATATAATCTTCATTTTGACCAATAATACCGCCCAAAAAATATGGACTGACAGACAAAAATATGCTGATCAGCTGTTTAGTTCTGCATTAGATGCCTTTATTTACTTCAAACAGTACAAATAATACATTGACTAACTGAAAAGCAAATCATCTTTCAAATGATATGTCAGATTTTGTTCTATACAGATGTGGACAGTTGTCAAATAGTATAATGGTGGTACCGTTCAGTATCAGCCGCCAATATATCAGAGGGTATTGTGACGACTGCACAAGTCACATAAATTATCTCAAGTACAAAGTTGTCGGCTATCGGCGCATTAATTCAAACATCAACTATCATAAAGACAGTCCATCGATGAAAGCTGAAGCTGAATGCCCACATTCCACAAAGCTATCATAATTCGAGGAATATCGTCGGCCCCTGATTATTATTTATTGAAACTCCCGCCCGCTTTGATTTATCGACCGCCGATAACATCATCACTAAGCCATAATGCCTGTTCGACTGGCAGGCAGATTTATGGCTAAATTTGCACAACTTCTTGCATCCTCCAGGTCGATGAAAACTTTCCCTTAACTGCTTTCTTCTCTGGGCTGCACATCCTCAACCCAATGCTGTATATCATATGTGTAGAAGAAACTTTGGTCTCTAGTGAAAACTTATTTAGTGCTTTAACAATTAGTTGGTACATGATTCACTGGCCGTTTTCCGACAGATCACGTGGGCTCATCATTGGAGAATAATTCGCTCCGGCAAATCTATTAAGAAGTTAAAGGAATATTATTGAATATTGATTATATTGGAAAAATGATATTCTTATTTTGCCTGATATATATCTTCAGAGATTCTTTGAATGTTATAATAATTTCGTTGCAGTGCTGTGCTTCAACAAAAGGCTCTTTTACCTTCCTACACAAAACCTTTATGAACATAAAAAAAATTAAAATAATAAAATAAATAATTAAAATTTTAAATAAAACACTTTTTGTATTTAAATATTACAAAGAAAATAGGTTATTATGAATTCTGAGGTGTCATGCAAAAACAACATAAATCGACTTTCCTACTTCTCTTATTGCGTAATCGTTTTTTGATAACTTTTTATATTATCAAAAAATATGTCCAAAACGACCTAACTGCCGTTTTACTTTGAGTTTTGCTGAAAACAACAATTAATAATAATAATTAATTAATAACAATTTGACTTTCTTTTCTGAGACCACAGAATTAGTGCTGGCTAATTGCAGTCAATGATGTATTAATTATGATATTCAAGAGCACGTTGTGTTAAAAGTGTCCGAATCTTATATATTACGAGGCTTTTATTACAAGTACCTGGCCTCGGTAAGAGATGGCGCTAATACTATCAAAACAACTCTATTTTTAACAAATGTAATCTTTCATAAGAATCCTGTATCATTTTCAAGCAGCTGGTGTGGTTTAGTTTGTCAGTGACAGCCATGTAAAATGAACAACTTTTGTGATTTTACAATAATGGAAAAATCGAATATCGAGCAGTGACAAAACATTTACTTCTGGAAAGGAAAACGAATGATGAGATAAAAGCAGAACTCAACAAAATTCATAGAGACCCTACAATTTTGTTATCGACCATAAAATATTGGACAGCTGAATTTAAATGCGGCCGTGCAAGCATTTTTGATGATCTAGGTCGCGCAGAGCCACAGTTTTTTGGGATGCACACGGCATAATCTACGTCGATTACCTTGAAAAGGGCAAAAAGATTAATGGCGAGTATAATGCCAACTAATTGAATAATGCAGAAGAAGAAGAATCTCATCGAAGTTGTCAGTTATTTTCGTGGTCTTAACTGGAGTCCAATTTTTTGGGTCTTTTTGTTTGAAATAATAGTTTTTCCATTGGATTCGGTTGTTTGTGTTCCTATCTTGCAGGTGTATTGTGGATTGCTCTGGGATCTGCGGAATACTCTGGTAAAACCGCTGGAAATTGGTGTCTTCCTGGAATGTTCGCACCCGCCATCTTTATCAAGTTTTGCCGAAGTTAATCTCTTTTATTCTGAATCACTTGTATTATACACTCATTTCTCTCTTCGACTGCATCTTCATACACGTTGTTGTAAATACATCTGGAGTTTATGTTTGTGGGGCGACCTTGGAAGGTCAAGAAAACTATTTTCCTTTACTTTCACAGTATATTCAAATAAAAATTCTCTTTAGTCAATGACAATCACAGTGTATAACTCTTTTCTTAACAATTTTATATTTTGACAAATTTGAAATTCACTTTAGTATGCCTTGAAATACTTCCTCAGGAAACTAGGCAATTATGACGATACAAGGTAACTTGTAAACGAGAGCTTTTCTGTTAATTCTGTTGAAAGCAGCAGAGAAGTCCACAAAAAGACAATACACCTTCTTCTTTCCAGCGTGCCATAATAGTCTTATTATTGAGATTAAGTTGAATATACTGTCGACAGTAGAATAGTTAGCTCTGAATCCCGCTTAACATTCATTCAAAATCTTGCGGTCATTCACCAAGGTGGCTAATCTTTTAAGGATAATACAAGTATTTTTACATTTTAAAATACGTTGTACTCGGCCTACTGATATATTAAAAGTACTCAAAAAGAATTTTTTACATACTGAAACATTTCCGTGAGTAGTTTTTAAGTAATATTTGTAAGTGTAATTTCTTGGTGAACCTTTGCCATTTCTCCAGCATTTACGTTGCATAATAGGCTGCTCGGTAGCTCCATGTAAATATAAATTTTGTTTATTGAAATTCTCAAAATTCCAAAAGTTATCAAAAATATTTTTTCCTTTATTCTACACTAACTTTTGCCCGCGACTTCGCCGCGTGGAATAGTTACTTTAGGCAGCCTTTTTTATTTTAGGATACTAATGTTGCAAATAATACAAATACAAACTAACTGCAAACTGCTGTGATTTACTGTAAATATCTTATTTTAACACATTTTTATAAACTACAGTTTTTGTTTTTCCATCCTTCGAGCTCTGCTAGAACTACGCGCTAGATTAGATTTGCGTTTGCGAGGCATATCAGAGGCATAAAGAATACGTCGAAATAATAAAAATAAGCAAAATACCTATAAAAAACCGGAAAAACTTTATATTAAACAAAACTACTGTATTTTACCGAAGAACATTAAGAAAGCAAGAAATCCTGTAAACAAATCGAAATCGTTGCAGCGCACAATTTTAATATTCACATGCATGCGGCCCTCACGTATCTGCCCGTTCGGGTAGCCACACTTAGTGATGCTTCCATCACTAAGCTGCGCCGCGCCGCCGCCGCGTACATTGTGTACGGCGCATGGCGAGTCCCGCGCTCGCGACGCGTATATGTTTAGACGGCAAATGTTTAAGTATTCCGTTTTTCCATACATGTCTCGGGTGCATTTCCTTAACACGTATATCTCTCCAATAAATATAGTAGGCATAGATATATTCGTTTGGACTTCCATACAGACTTTCATCCCCTATTTCACCCCGAATAGGTCGAAATTTCAAAAACGCCTGAAAAAAAGTTGATTTATTTCTTATCACGCGCCTAAATACAAAGTTTCATGGTTTTATCTTCAATAATGACGTCTAATCTATTTCTGTACCAAATTTTATCAAAATCGGTTCAGCGGCTTAGGCGTGAAAGCGTAACAGACAGACAGAGTTATTTTCGCATTTATAATATTAGTGTGGATAGTATGGATTACTTCGGTCTTTTCACTTAATCACTTTGATGCACATAACAGAGTCCAACACCTCTCAATCAACAGTAAACATCCACAGTATGTAACCAATTAAATACTATCCCGCAGGCAAACCTCACAATAAGTACCGCGGTTTGACCTACTCTGTATAGTATTAATTGTTCAAAAAAAATCGCCAAAGTTAAGCTGTTTGTCACCAATAATCCAGTGTAATCAAAAAAGTCAAAATCAAAACAGATCCAGGGAAAATAGCTAAAGTCCAACAAGTCCAATACAGATGAAAAAATTCGAAGTCCAAAGAATGTCCTAAAAACCGCCAAAGTCCACAAAAAATATTTTAAGTTTAACCACTACTGCCCTTTGAAGAGTTTTTCTCTACGCAAACGGTCGAGAAAAAACAGACTAAGCTTACTGGAGCACGGCCTTTTGTTTGATATTTTTTCAATATTTTGAGTTTTGCCCTACTAGTCTTATTTTTTCCAAAAATTGTGGGCTTAAAATTGTTTTTGTTCCACAAATTGTATTCTCTTTAATTAACTTTTACGCAAGTTAACACTTTTACATGCTCTAAATAATTTGCCGAGAATCAAAACAATTGTAAAATGTCCAAGAAATTTTCTTTTATAATTTTCCAAATACATTTTCAATTTTTTCGCTTTAATTTCCCCTTTAAATTTTTCTTGAATTTCTATTTAACTCTAGAGTTGTGGGCATACTATTTTGTGCACTCTGGAATTCTTTGCAATATATTCCTTTTTCTTTCTCCCATATGTTCCTCTCTTTTATTCAAGGTAATTGAGGTTATATCGAATTACCTTGTTAATTCGATATTTAATCTTAATTTCATTAATTCCACCAAATTCCCCACCTCAAGAAAACTTTGGGACAATATTGTCCGGGGTTATACCACCGTGGATTTTCTCCACCGCTATCCTCTCCGCCCTCCATCTCTCACATTCAAAGAATTTGTGGTGAGCGGAGTCCGAAGGGGAGTCGCAGTAGACACAGGCAGCGTCCGGCACCTTCCCCACCTATGGAGGAAGGCCTTATCTCCCACTTTCGCCTTATCTCCCACTTTTATCGTTCCAGTTTTCCGTGCCCTACTGGTTCGCTACTGTACATAACATAATTTTTTTCACGTTTCCCGTAGTTTTTTAAGTTCCATTAAAAGTTTAGTTCCCTTGTTAAAATTAGTTACTTCCGCTTATTGTCCTAGTTTTTTGTCTCTATCTTTTTTCGCCTTTTCTACCCGTTTTTTCTTTGTTTACTTTTATTCTTTAAGTTTTTTATAGAAATTTTTCGTTCTACGTTAGTTTTTCTGTAAGGTCCATTTTGAATTCTCCTTCTTTTGTTTTACTGTTCTCGTATTTGCGTAATTTTAAAATGACGTATTATTGGAGTAGTATGTTCACTATCCTGTTAACTTCATTCAATAAATAAGTTTTAACGCTGCTGTGAAAGAAAAAGAAAATTCTGTCTGCATTTGGCGAAGAAAAAACTTTTCTTCCATCAAGACATACGTGAAACAAGGAAAGAAGTTATAATTTATTTAGGCCCTAGACGTAGGGAAGAAAAGAACCCGAGCAGAAATTTGTTGGGGTATACCCTGACACCGTGAGGACCAGACCAGGCTATAGGACGGTATGCCATATTAGGAAGTTCCTGTCAGGCCATCATCAGTTCCTAATATGAAATGTCTTATTAGGATTTTTCCAATTGGGCCCTGATTTGGTGCACTTATTCCACCTCTTGCAATGGTCGTAGATTTCGACAATGCCAGAATGCAGCCATATCATGGAAACCTCGTCAGGGCCCGATGATTTTGCCTGAACGCAGCCATTTCATAGAAAGCCTCATCTCGACCAAATAATATTCGGGGCTTGATATATAACATATATTTTCGGAATGTAACTATATTATGCCGAGCCATGCCCTAATATAATTCTCTATACATCTATGTATTTTGTAGCTTAATATAAGACCACTTATAATGTATTCTTTCCTTTTTTACAAAAAATGATATAATACTGGAAAACGATAAATTGATATAAGAATAATAAAAACAATAACTGAATTATTTAAAATCTTCATATCACAACTACTACTAATGAAATATAATTTACCAATTTTATATAACATACGAAATGTTTATGTTTAGCTATCAAGGACCCGATTTAAAAATTTTATCTGGACCTCGTGCGGGAATCCGACCTGGGCCAGAACTATTAGCCTGATAGGATCCGGACTCACAGCAGCGTTACAGTTCCGATCTGTGCCAGTTCAAAATGACCTATCGAGGCCCTAATAGAAATCGGGCAAGTCAAACCCGGCCCAAATTCTACCCCTAACTTATTTCTGCTCGAGAAAATAATGCGTTTGTAGCTTATTGTCCGTGGTTACTTATTCTTACATATATTCGCAGTTGACCTTAAAATCTGCAGGTCGTCCTAATATCTTGAGCTTGTGGACGCACCCTTTAGCTTTAATCTCTTTATTTGACCTTGAAGTGACCCCTGTAAATCACTTCATCCCATAAATGAATCACATACTCGAACGTAAAACTTTATATTCGCTCAATTTTCGGTGTGAAAAGTGGGGTAACACATTAAAAATAAAAATGAAGTTGACTGTAAGTGACCTTCAAATTTGACCCTGAGTCAAGTTCCCTTTTCTGGTCCCTCCAACCTTTTTCCAAAACATTTTTTCCCTAAATATCAATTTTTCCAGATATTCCATTGCTCCTTTACCTTTAGTGCACGCTGTATATTACGCAATCTGTGAAATTTTTAAAATGACATCCGCTATATTGCATTCATCATATTGGACATGTATAAAATAGAATCGGCGAATTTGAGTAAAAATGGTGATTTCATCTCACTAATTAAATAAAATAGCTAGACGTGACCCTTTTAAAAGGGTCATTAAACAAAAGTGGGCAGCGTCTGAGTACGATTGAGGGATTTTCATTCTATGAAAATGCTTACCTCATTCTCGTCACTGATCTCCAATTGTAAACACTAACCCCATATTTCTCATAAACTTCCTGTGAATATAATATCTTGTCAAGGAGCGACTGCAGATGTGTCTTACTGAACACTGGATTAAGATTGGTACAAAATATACTCAAAAAATTCGCAGTGAGGGCGAAAGAAGTTCCAAGAGTAAAATAAATGAATTTATGTTTCTAAAATTTATTCAAGTGATTTATTGTAGGTGCAAGTAAGAATTTTCATTTTCAGAATCTATTCTATATTTTATTTTATGTGTACAAATATTCTATCTAAATTTTTATCACCATTTAAAAAATTAAATAAATTTAAAGGTTGATTTACAGAAAATTAGCGAAGTAAGCTATTTAATTTTTCTCGTTCTTTAGTGGGGACGGTTTTCATTGATAATCTTTGCATTAATCTATATATTAATTATACAAAGAAAGCTCCCGGTTCCGTATTTCAGCCACATTTTTTATATGGAGTTTCATCGAGCTTTTCTTGAAATTTTATAATGGCAACACTGATCCGCATCAGTTCGGGGTTGTGTTCATTATTTTGGGTTCGCGTTCCTGGGTAACTTTGGTGTTAAGTTTGATGTTTGCCACCGATAAATATGTAATGCATGGATTTATTGGAATTTTTTTCATTTCATTATTCTGCAAGTGTCTTTTTATTGCTTCCTTGCATGGGAGGATTAGGCCTACAGGGGACACCTCTGAAAAGAACGCGCTTTGAAATTTAAAGTGCAATTGAGGGAACATATAAAAACGTTATATCGCTCATATACCTCCAATTTGTGCAATTGCACAGGGATCTCCTAGTATTTATAAATAAATAATGGTGGTTACTTTCATAAACACATTAAATCAGACTTTCACAATTCCGGGAAAATGTTAAAATTATAAGTTTGGTTTTCGCAATTTAATATCACTAGCCGGGTGATTGAAGAAACGAGGCTGGCTGTAAAAACTAATCACTTCAAGCTCAAGGAGCCGTGAAGCAGAAGAATTTTCCTTAAAATTTCATTTCACTGTTCGTCAAGCTTCGCAATTTTCTTTGAAAGAAAACTCAGTGTACCCGTACCTATCCCAGGAAGATTTTCTTAAAAAAGCTCTCGATACCTGGAGATGTTTTGCACTAAAGGACGAAAACCATGCTTGCTACTAATGCAGGATTTTCACTTCAATTACTTTCTGTCACACTTGAGTAATCTAACTTTGATTTATGAGAGCGATTACCCCCGGACGAGTGTTAATCCTGGAACGAAGAGAGTTGAAATCTAATTAAGCTGAGGAGCGCTAGGCTCGAACAGCAGGTGCTCTTAATTTCCTATTAATTTCTTCTCGGCGAATGTAAGTCACTTTTTTGGCGGTGTTGAGGCGAACTGGTGTTAATTCGAAAGGAATTAATGCCTCAGCGAACCAGCAACGTACATACACACTCTGAATATTATAATCCAGAACAGCTGGCATAATATTCAGGATATTTGCGATATTTCGAGGAAGTAAAAATAAAAAGTATTTCGGTGGGAACGACACCATTTTAGGAAGCATGAAATTAACGACACATCGGAAGGAAGCAAGGCACTCAGCGTGAATTTTTCCCACTCTTTAGATTTGTTTGGGATATTCTTCTTCTTGTTTACAGGGCAAATTAATGAGAAAACGTGGAACCTTTTACATGCAAATACAAAACGATACGTAAATAGTGCTGTTTAGAAATGTAAGAGGAACAACAAAATACATGCAAATTTACTGGAATAGGATGATTTTAGAAATGGTTTTATACTTAATATCAATCGGAATAGTATTTGTAGATTGTTAGGAAATGAGCAGTTCATCTGCTATGTAGGTGTTAATGGAAAGTAACTCTTTTACACTCTTTTTATGCCTTCTTTGTTTGTTTTCTTTATATGCAGGGTGTCCGCGATGAAGTGGGTTTTCGAGATAACGACATTTAATGTTTTAGTCGTATTCTACGATAAAGGTGGTATACCTCATACTGAGCATACCTACTGTAATGCCATATCGTAGAGAACAATAGTGGCTTTTAAATGAGTGCTTAGCCACTCTTTACATTTCATTATTTAGAAGGTACGAATTTCTAAACTCGAAATTTTGGCATTTTTTAACCTTTTTCCACACAAATACGAGATAACTCGTATCGAAGCCGATCCTAGTATGCATCTCTCTCTATGAATAATGAAAAGGAAAATTCCTGGAATAATAAAAAGATGTCGAATTATAACGAACTAAAGGTAAAATGAAAAGCATGTCTGTTTAGTAGTTTAATATAATAATTACTAAGCTTAATTTCTTTCATAATAGTCGGAACTGCCCAATTTGTTCTTCAAAATGAGTTTCGTGAAGTACACAGAGCTCAAATTCAACCTTATTTATGAATTGTGTTACAAAATTCTCAATTCCCATTAACTAATACAAATAATGCTATAATAAATGCAATAATAAAACGCAGTAACACAAAGAAAATAACTTAAAAATATTTAAAATACATAAATACAGTAGCCGCGTTCTTTTGGCAGCCGAGTACAGAGTTATCATATCGAGTTAATAAGTTTACTGGATTATTTAAGTCTTCTACGAGAAAATAGATGGCGCTTATTGAAAGCTTTTGTGTTTAGAAGTTGATTCTGCTCATCATAGCAATTAAAATATAAACTAATGTGGGCAAAACTGATATTAAGATAAATTTCAAGTTAATAACGGTCTTTAGTTATCTCCGGCTTGCTTAAAAAGAGGAAAAGAGAAGAAGAAGTATTAGCTATGTACGCCATGGATTCCAACCGTTGTTTTGAGCTTTCATAACTCTGTTGGCCAAAAGAACATAGTTAGTAGCTGTGTTCTTTTGGGCAACAGAGTTATGAAAGCTAAAAAGAATGGTTGGAATCCATGGAGTACATAGCTAATTCTTCTTCTTCTCTTTTCCTCTTTTTAAGAAAACCCGAGATAAGTAAAGAGCGTTATTAACTTGAAATTTATCTTAATGTCAGTTTTGCCTACATTTGTGTTTATTTTAATTGCCATGACGAGCAAAATCAATTTTTAAATTCAAAAACTTTTAATAAGCGCCATCTATTTTGCCGTAGGAGACTAAAATAATCCAGTAAGCTTTTTAACTCGGTTAAATAACCGAGCTAATTTAACCCAGTTAATGTATGACAACTCTGTTCTCTGCTGCCAAAAGAACGCTAGTAGCTAGTAGCTAGTATTTCATTTACGTCATGCGAGATAATATACCACGGGTAAAAAAGGGACGAAGAGGGAAAGTCTATTGAAAAAGTTATTAATAAAAAAGGCTATACACGAATGTACTATACATAGAGCATAGGACTTTTTCTTATAACAGTGTATGCTATTCCTCCATTTTTCGTCACTAAAATGTGGTCGTCCAAGAGCGTGGAAATATTTTACGCGATAGGAACGAAGAGTTTGCCAATAATTATTTATCAATCACTAACCAAAGGATATTACTACAAATTGTCACAAGTATGTCCAGGTACAGCAAATGAAGTTTTCTTTTTGACTCTTTTGGTTAACAAAATCCACTAGCAAGTATGCATGAAAGCATTTTTAATGTATAGAAGATAAGCATTTTTAATGTATAGAAGATAAATACGGTGTTTTATTAAAATGGCTTAAAATCTCGAAGATGTGCTACAGTGGCTAAGAGCATTTTTCTTTCTAATATCGTCCATACAATTTGCCGTTTTGACGAGAAGAGCCTACAATAGTGACTCAACACATTACTTTTTATGAAGTACCAGATAACGACAACTCAACTCATCGCCAAGCCTGTTTGATCCTGATGTTGTACCTGAAACAATAACATTACACCAGAAACAAAAGACCTGTGGTAAGTAATTAAAGTTTTATAGTCTGTTCATTTTTAGCGTTTGCTGGGTGGAGCATGCACCTTTTCTCTGCAGGGGCAAAGAGAACAGCAGACTCTTCAACATGCAATGCTTCTAAGATTAGCAAAATCAAGGAAGAAAAGAAAAAGGACGGGAAAAAATCAATTAATTTGTCTGTACTAATTTTTATAATTGGTGGAATTCCATCAATCCTTTTCAGTTTGTGGAGGTGATGGGCTATCGCATTAAATGTCTCCCACGCCGCTTCTCTGGAGAGCCTGGAGATAGACCTCGAGAGAGGTTCTGGTAGGTCAAGGGGATTATTAGCATCCCTTAAAATCCAGAAATTTTTTCCAGCACTCACTCTGTACCATAAAAATTGCCTATTTTATTCACTTTTTTATAAAAATTTTATCATTAAAATTCTTACAAATTTTCTTCTGCTTCCACCACTTTCATTAATAGTTCACCTAATCCGAAATTGGCATTCATTTCTGTTTACTTTCAACACTTATTTACAATTAACAGTTTCACTTCACTATAGTTTCGGCACTCTTCAAGATAAAACGCTAGCGACTATGATGATAGAAAGACTTCCTGAGCAGTTGCTACGTAGCCACCAGATCAGTGGCTACCGTGGGCACTTTAAATTTAGTAGAATATGAATTTTGATAATAGTGGCTATCATAGCAGCTCTGAAGCTATAGCCACTAGATAGCAAGTGGCTATAAATTAGCAGAATACGGGCCAAAATGCAAGCTTGTATCCTTGGAATATTGCAACGAACTGATATTTTTGCCATTAAGTCATACACTTAATCTACTTTCCAAATAATTGTTTTTACTTTCTAATTAAGCAATTTCAGGTATTTCAAAAGTTCTAGAGGGGTAAATTATTTCTGATAAGATTATCCAATTTCTACATGAACACTTTAAGGACCGGTCCTTCGAAATGTACAATTTTTATCTTTACAATTGTCAGTACTCGTTTTTTTGAAGAAATCGTTTGTTGCAATTTGAATCTGTAGAGAAATTGTATTGTAAGAAAAATAATTTATCAAAAATATAACTTATGTGTCCAGACCTTTCTTCAGCCTCTGTGTCTGTAAAAGAGGCATACATTTTTTTCATTTTCTTTGCCTCCAAATATGTACCGGCAGTCGCTTTTAAAATGCAGTTCATCGGTGTCTAACCTTCTCTTGGTAGAAATGAAGGATTTTCTAAAAGTTTTTTTTTTATCTCTAAATAAATGATTCGGCCAATACAAAATGCAATTAATCTCATAGTTAGAACGAATAATGCTATGTTTTTTCTGCCACCTTCAATCGTTTCAACAATTTTGAACATTTTGTAAAAGCTTTTGGTGGTGATGAAAACTTTAAACATTTTTTCGATCATACAACGAATCATCGAAATAGAGGATTTTTAGTTTTGCGCGAAAGTGAAAAGTTTTAAACTCCGAGTTTAAATTACCGACACCGAGTATTCTCCATGTATACATATGCCCTTAAGCATCTGAGAGAGTCTTAATAGATTTTGTTATTATTTTGTCGTTTAGGCATAGATTAAACACAAAATAGTCACTGTGACAATTTGGGTTCAATTCTTTGGCTCCCGTTAGTAAGTGTTTTTATTTTTACATTATAGGCATTTTTGGAGGCAAGCACATAGTCAATGTGGCGCCAAAAGTTTAATTTACACGCAATATTGCCATTTTTAACTTTGTGAAAACATTTATTTACACAAAATTGTTATTATGTCCAATATGGCACAACTGGAGAGTTATTTTTGGGAATTTGTTCATAACAGGTAATTTTTATATAATGGCGGACAAAATTTATTGAAAATTACGATAAAATTAAACCCATAAAGGAATTTTTGGATTTCTTTTTAATTAAATCACTTTTTAAAGAGAAGATAACAATTTTAGAAAGAAAACAATTTCTTCAGGAAATATTGTTTTTAAGTTTATTTTTAATAAATTTTTATATAAAATGAAAGTTTAAGAATATTGTGTAGCGCCTGAATTTTTTAGAAGTATTTTTATCATGTTCACAGAAAATCTTCTCTTCGTAAATTTTGCATAGTAACTTCGAAGGCGCAGCTTAAACTATCAAGTAGCAAAAGGTGCTTTTTTGGCACTAATTTAGAATCCAAAGCTAAAACACTAGCTTTACTGCTTTCGCTTTCGTTATGATACTGAGAACATTCAGCTATCGTCAAGCTTTTATTGCCAACTTGGTGACAGAAATTAGTAAAACCAAAGTTCTTAATGCAATTAAATGATTAATAATATCACTGTTATATCTGCACCGTTCTAATCCTATTTATACAAAAAAGGCCTCTAAAAGACATTATCTTCATATTCGTGAGTTATTGGTGCAATTTATATGCGAATGAAATTCCGTATATAATTCCAATTAGCGAAAATTGTCGCGCTGGAGAAGTTTGAGGATCTTAATGAGGCGATAAGCTATGTCGGGGGAGCGAGTCGGCAACATAGGTTCTGATGAGCTGTCGATAGGGACTCCCATGCCGAACAGGTTATCGCTGAAAGGTCGGACCAAGGTAGATACGTAAGTACGACCGGGAAATGAAAAAATCCTCTGCGGAGGTCGGCCAACGGATTCTGGGAGGGTGGCGGCTATTTCTTTCCTCAAAACGGCGTCGATGAGGCGGACGTACATAGTGGAGTCGGTGGTTCTGAAGAGGTCGAAGAGATGCAACTTAGCATTGAACCGACAACGGAAGAGCTAAAACGGCTTGGCCTGGTTGTCATGCCTAATATTCGGGGCGATGAAGGTGACAAGAGGTTAGCCGAGCATGAAGGATATGTACTGACTAAACCGACCGAACAGATCTGACTGAGCAGGGAGGAGGAGCGGAGGCAAGCAGCTGAAGCAAAAAAGAGAACAGCGCAGGCAGAAATTGAAGTATGCGGAGGCTTCAAAAGCGGCGGAGAACAAGGGGCTGAGCAGTCGACCTCGAAGGACGTCACTGTGTCGACGGTGGAATCCAATCCAGAATTGCCGGCACCTGTTAAGAGGTTCAAGGGCCTAGGTTCTTTGTTGAGCAGAGATCGGCCACTATAGGTATAGACTGTGGCGGGGAAGATGGACAACCCTCCAAAGTTGCTGGTCTGAGCCAGGTACAGGAAGGCGCCGAAGCAAAGCGAAGAACCTGCGGAGAAGAAGCATAAGCAGATTCAAGGTGAGAAGGAGGTCGCAAAATCTAAGGCGGGAAACGTGCGTCCTTCTTAGCGCGTGAATTATAACTGCTGTCATGTAATTTTGAAAAAAACGAGTTTTTCTTTATTTCACCAAGGTTAATTTCACAAATGTAGGAGAAAGACTGTACAACTAATTTAATTTTCAATTACTTGAAAGAAAGTTTTATGTTGCACTTTTCTGACAAAAAAATGAAGAAGATACTTAATAGGCAAATTCACCGGAGACTTTCCGGTATCGATGATGATAGGTGACCATAGAACGTAACTGGTCATCTATGGGAATTGTTGCAAGATATCGTGGGAACGTAACTCGTGCGGACCTCATCATGTGTGTACCGGACGTTGGGCGTGAGTACGGACTTGACGGAGAGCAATTGTCGGCTGTTGTTTGGCACCCTGGATGCACTCCCGAATGGTTTCGGCGACATTGAGATCACAA
Organism: Dasypogon diadema; assembly: GCA_006980735.1. Lineage (NCBI taxonomy): Eukaryota > Metazoa > Arthropoda > Insecta > Diptera > Asilidae > Dasypogon > Dasypogon diadema. The sequence continues at coordinate 22,715 of QYTT01078082.1, read as the reverse complement.
ATGTTGACTTGGATGACGGGATGATCGTACTTAGGTGCGTGAACCAGAAAATAAAATGTAAACAATTAAGGAAATTTCCTAGCCAGAATAGGACAATGAAGAGCTGTATAAATACTAATGAATTTTGACCAGCAAAACTCTCTTGCATTTGTCCATTTTGCCAAAATATTTAAGTGTAGTTTCTTTTCATTAATTTAGCAATAACATTCCGAAATTTAAAAAAAAATTTACAGTGCCAAAATCGAGTATGAAGTATAGTTTTTTGTGGTATATATTTGGGGTTTCTAGTTAAAAAAGTTGCATAGAATTCTTTAAGAATCTTTGAGTTGACAAATATATGTTTTAGTCGAGTCCGGAGAAATACAGCTGGTAATTTTGTGTACATTTTCTAAATTAGTTTAATGTTAGCAGTAATGGGTGTCATTTTTGCGGAAATAACATCTTTCAAATTTCATAAGAACTAGAGCATGAACGATTTCAGACTATAAATTAGCGCTGATAAAGTAGAGTACATATAGTCAGTTGAAAAATCTTATGCAACAAAAAATAAACAAAAAAAAAAATTCTTCCCTAGTGTTATGAGCGAAATATATTGGCAAAAGCCTAGGCACTTAAAGATCGTTTTGGTCAATTGCAATTCCTCCGTAACCGGTCATAAAATCTCTTTCTTTTTTACTTTAGTTTACGTGTTTGCGTTTCAAAATGAACGACTGTTGTACAACCGATAAATATTCTTCAACTAATCACCGTATTACATCTTCATTTTAATAGACAATTCAAATGTTGTAATGGACGCGACAAGACTTTTAAAGAGGTCGTTGTGCAACAGGTTCAAACTGCTTTCTGCCAGAAGTGCATTAAACTTGCCTACGACTAAGTGCACCAAAAGCTAATAAAGTTATAAATTTCGATTATCTTGAACATCCACTATCATCACGGTTTGCCGGCTGCATAATATGCTCTTCAAATAATAACAAAAATAATACAAGCTGCTAGTAATTGCAGCTTGTGAAGTGTACTTAGTGTGTCGTAGCTGCGCGAAACAAAATTAATAAATTAGCCGTGCGCATAAGGGAACATTTATGCTCAGAAATAAAATTATCAAACATGCGAATAAATTTTCTCGGCTTTTTCTTATTTTTCCACTTCTGCTGCTGGTACCAGCAGGTTTCCTACGCAGATCCGTCTACTTAATAATCTTCTTTTTATTGTTCTTCATTCCGATGGGGATTTTTATCTCTGTACGGTATGGGGCACCGGCTTGTACAGTATAATTAAATTATTAATTGTTGGACTTGTAGTTGCCCGCTACGCAAATTATAATAAGACATGTAAACAGTTCTCGGTTTAAAGTGAGACGTAAGAAGATAGCAACTAGGGAACTAGAATTTTATTAACAAGGTGTTGATTCCTTCCTCACTCATGATTATATAGGTAAGAATTATGCAGCACATCCAAGTCATTATAACACTGCAGATTATTGCTTTTCTGCATATTCGTACTCCATTTACAAATGGGTGTTTCTGATCAATCGAACATATTTAATTAAACCAATACTGAAGAGTAAATATCTCGCTCATACAAGAGTAATTACTTCGTTGATTATTCTAATTAAACGAAAGTACACATTAACCTGTCAAGTTTATAAAAAAAGTAAAAGAAATACTATAAATGTCTTAGATTATAGTCGTGTATAACATCTAGGATAGCGATTCTAAGGCAGAATATAAATGATTTCAGGAATAAATTAATATTTGTAATTACGCATGGAAATATGTCAAAAGTATTGTGGTAAGTTGCTGGAAGTTCCAATTACTCAAAACTTAAACCTCAAATTCAGGAACCATATTAAATCTGAAGCTTAAAGTTTTGATAAAGAAGAACTTTCATAAATTTATTACAATATTCTTTGACATATAAGTGTACTTTCTAAATTTGTAAATTTATAATTATGACAAAATATCAGTATGACCGAAGATGTACTTATATCTTCTCTGTTGCTACATTCCTCCTAACTCGTTAAACTGTATTGACGACAATGGGCAGAGTCCCTTTGTCATCCTAATACTTTATTTAAATCATATCTCTGATATGATGAGCTCTTCAGACGAAATTATTTCCTTGGTGACTTTAATTTACCCAATGTTCAATGGATATATAATGACGATGACGATGATTACCTACCCAACGATAACTTCTCATCCGGTGAATTTCAATCCCTAGATGCGTGTGCTTCTCTGAGTTTTCACCAGGTGAATAATATCAAGAACATTTTGGGTAAGATGTTGAATCTTATTTTCTGTTCTGACCAAACTAACATAATAGTCGAACCAAGTTCTACGATCCTATTAATTGTTGACTCTTATCACCCTCCTCTTCTCATATCCATAAGTCCGAGAATATTAGTCGCTGTGACGAATCGAATTTCTTCTTCGAATTTCTTAACTTTAAAAAGATAGACTTTACGGACTTATCGAGTAGACTTGCCGCCGTCAACTTTCAGTTATGTAGGTGCTCACAGTGGCAAAGGGAAATGGTAGTATTGCCCTAATTAAAGCACCAAAGAGTTCGCAATGAGGACCGGGTTACCGGGTGGCACGACTGAGTTGTCTTGAGAAAATTTCCAGTGGACCTACCATTTCTTTTTGTTTCGTTAAAAAGGAACAGCGGTTTTCGTGGCAACTTTTTACAAATCAACAGATAGACGAACAAAACTTCTGCAAGTTGTATATTTCGTCTTAGAATCGCATATTATATTGCTCTTTTCCATATTATGTAAAACAAATGAATGTACAGACAGACACTATATTCTTATAAAACGAAATTTGCAGAATTAAGGCTGATGAAATAGCAAAGTTTTTGAACTAGGCTGAGAAAAAAATAAATAGATTTATATTTAGTTCAAATAAAACACATGGTTTGGCACCAAAATGGTTTCAATTTGTTTTAAACATAAATCTGTTTGATATTATCAAGTCAATAGGCTAACCTATTTATGACCTATTTCATGCTAACGCGAGCTATCTGGTCATATAAATGTATTTTAAAAATTTCAAGAAAGTTTTATTATGAAAACCCGACGTTTCGGCTGATGCCTCTAGCCGTTATCAAGGGCAATCTATATAAACCACAATAATACAAAATCAGTCAAAAATTAAGTAACGAAACCAAAATCTAACTTACATTAAGGTAATTACAAAAAACTACCGACACAGCATTAAGAAAAACAGAATAGTACTCGATCAAAGAAAAAATATATAAATAAATAGGCAAATAAACAACTACATATTACAGTTTAAAACAGCTACTAAAATTCTAGTACAGAGCGCATATGAAGGTAACTCAAGATTGTGGGAAACTGGTCCAACCCAATTGTCAGTAGATGTGCAACTGAAAATTAGTGTGCATTCCTGAAATTCTCCAGCAATGCACAGTAAATAGAACTAATATTATCGGTGTCCGATTTTTTGTTGCAAGTATTAGCGTTCTTTTGAATGTATAGCGCCTCTAAAGTCATCCTTTTGTTGTACTGTTTTTTTTTTTACGGTGGCTCAGGGGATACCCTATGATGCTAAGCACAGCCTTGGCAGGGAGGAAAATGGAGATATGGGATAAGGATGGTTACGAGGTCGAGTGTAAATATCGGTGCACATTCTGCTTAAACAACTGCGGCCTATAGTCAGCAGGGAAGACAGAAGATGGTAGTCTGTTCCACATTAGTATAGTTCGGCTCAAGAAGGATTCACGAAACTTCAATGTCCTGCTAGGTCTTGCTACGACGGCGAAAGGGTGAAGACAGCTCGATGCGCGGGTATTACCCGTTGGGATAAAATTACAAGGAATTAGACCAGAGATTTCATTAGAACATTCTCCGTTATAATAGCGATAGAAGAGCGATAGGCATGCAACATTACGTCTATGCTCCCAGGGAGTCGATTGTGGAAGTAATTAAATCATTGCCAATGAGCTTAAAGGCTTTTTTTGGACTTTGTCTAATGCGGACAATGCAGTTCGTCCTGCCTCTGCCCAAATATGTGAGTTAAATTCAAGTCTGTAGTCTGGGTCTTGTTGTTCTTTATGTAAGATAGATATGCGGAGATTCCAGCTATACGCCTTGAAGAGTTGACACATTGGCGAACATTCAAGGGTCAAAAACATTTTTGCTGAAGTGTCGATCGTACAGTCTCATACCCAGTTTCATTTCTGATAGTACTTCAAAAACATGTAAATTGTTCGAAGGTGGTCTAACTACGAATAAGTCAGCGAAAAAAGTGATTACCAATCTTAATGCTAATTCATTACCTACTTGATTTTGTATTATTGTGGTTTATATAGATTGCCCTAGATAACGGCTAGACGCATCAGCCGAAACGTCGAGTTTTAATAATAAAACTTTCTTGAAATTTTTAAAATACATTTATATGACCAGATAGCTCGCGTTAGCATGAAATAGGTCTTCAATTTCACTGGTCAACATCAATTTAAGTTTTTAACCTATTTATGTTTGAATCAACATATTTTCTATTCAAAGCCAATATTTTGTATTCGAAAATTTCAAACATATATCAGTTTAATTTCCAAACAAGTTTTGTTTGAAATAAAAAGAACCTGGTTAAAAATCCCGAGCAAATATCTACTTGAATTAAATCGTTCGAAATCTAAATATTGCTTTGTTATCTTCTTAATGAAACGACTTATGATTAAGAAAATAAAAGCTCAATATTAGAATATTAAGTTTTCGAAAACACTACGAAAAAATGTTTAGAAGATTTTTAATATTGTCCCTAACGATGAAGCGGATGAAATTAACTCAGAGCTATTCTTTGCAGAAAAACTAAAAGAAAAATTTCAAGAAACATGCGACAAAAACATGAAAACTTCGATTCCTACATTTTTACCTGTAGACTGGGGTGTAAACAAAGTAAACGATCAGTTTCCTGGTGTAACAAACCAAGCACATGATTCGGACAAGATGACCTGGTGAGTGGTGACTGCATTTTACAATAGCGATGACATTGTCAGAATTATGCCTGCAAAGAAAGATTACATTTCCATAAAAGTTTATGGAGAGAGATGTCAAATTCAAGAGAGACGAGAGGTTTTTTGCAGTTGCAAAGACACAACCCAAGTCTTAAAGTGGGCTCGTCAAAAAATTCGCCATTCAGCAAGAAACAATTTCGGTAGAGTCTTCTATATCTGTTTACTGCGCCCATGTCTTTTGGAGTGCTACCTTGAAATTTTCACTGTATTTATATGTATAACAATAAAACTATTATTTACACTAAAAGTTGCTACATTTGGGGGAATATTGCAGACAAAGCAAAAACTTCTACCTCCACATAGGCCATAGAAAAAATAGTGCAGTGAGAACAGATGAATTGAGATTTTGACAGCACTCTACTATAATATATCAATAGTAACATTAATACATAAAACAAGTCAGCATATTTGCAGAAAACTTGACAAATGTTGCAACCGAATGTTGTGCTTCTCCTGGCCACTGGCTTTTAACGGTTATTTTACTATCAGAAGAGAAAACCTCGTTGGAGGCTCAGACTGCATTACCTATTGAACCACAAACACCAGAATTATAACACGTATAAAATAATCTGAAATTTTCTTGTCGAGATCGTACAGTGTACAATATTTAAAATATCATTATAAAAGAAACCACTGTCGAATGATCATGGAAATCTGAGAAAACTTGAGACAGAACTCAAAAGCATAAGAGGCAAATGCTTTTATGATAACAGCACTATACATATTTTTTTTTTTATAAATTTAGTTTTAAATATTGGATTTCTTCAACACTAAAACCTAGAAATTAATATCTTCAGTAAAATATTTTCTCTACTTTAGATTTAATAGATTTATTCTGTTTAGCTCCTGCATGGCTTATATTGGTTAGCCCATTTTTTCAATTAAAGTGGCATATTACTTACTTTTGGCTATTTTAAGAATTCAGATATTTTGAGGATAAAATAGTATAGGTATATTCAATGAATGTGGCTTCATTATAAATTTAAGTTTATAAATGGTCATAGAATTTCAGCTTTTATGATGCGAGGGTTTCACGAACACAATAATTGCCCCTGTCATAAAGAGTCGGTCTCAATTTTCGTACATTTTTTCCGTTGTGCTCATGAGGAGTAATTTCCCTCTACGCCCTCTGGTACTGTGTTTCAAGCTATTTGAGACTTTCATTTAATATTCAGTATTACAAAATGAAATCCAAACATTACGTTTACTACCGAGCAATAACGAAAAGTAAACATATCGCATCCATAAAATAAAATTGAATTATACAATTTTTATAGCCGATTCAATATACAAACCATTTCCATGTATTCATTATGTGCCTGTGAACGTATGTGGCGTTATAAAGATGTTATCGTTGCCCTGTGTGCGGTAATTCACATGATTGTGCAGTTAATAATAAAATTTTAAGAGTAATATATTCATTTTTTAATATGAATCCTGAAATGCAGCTCAGCAGGAGCAACTTTTCCGTAAAAGGAAAGTACGTCATTCTGAATAGTTAAAAATCCCTGTCTTGCAAGAATCTCTTGGGCGTCTTCAAAATTCATATACTTCTGGAAAACTAATTTCATGCTCGTGGTCATGATGTCGTTCTCTGGAGATGATTTTATCACTTTCAGCACACATCAAGGACGCCTTTCATCGCCATAGAAGTTCTCATATATCTCCTGTAGTGTAATTCAAGGCGGAGGATGCTGGCTAAAGAAATGTTTTCTTATGCACACAAAAAGCATAAATTCTTTCTGGGGAGTCAGCTTTAGGAGGAGGTCATCAGTCATTCTTCATCCCAAATGAAATGGGCGACCGAAAGCCACTGGTGTAATCTTCCAATTTGTACATAAACAACGTTCAATTACTCCTTCGTACAATGAATAGGGTCCAATTAGCTTTTAATTGATGTCGTCAAAGTACTCCTGTTGGATACTGATAAAATCAGCAAAAATCAGTAAAAACAGAAATGGTCTTTCAGTATCATAGTATGCCGCATAGACAGATTTTTACTGGATGCTGTCAATGGAATGGGAATGTGCCATTTGCTGATTTTATGGGCATTTTTATTGCATGCTGACAGATATCCCATTTTATCCTCCGTTTTACTTGATTGCCATCCGACTGTCTTCTGAAGTATAATTTGGATTATGAGAGGAATAAAAGTTTGCTAAATCCATTTCCGTAGTTAATAGACCATTATAAGAAGTGGATTTCTGGGATTAGTGCAGATATTTCAGCTCAATTTGTTAACAAATTTTTTAACAAGTATTTTATATATAGAAGAAAATCACAGAAGAAAAATTGGCAAAATTCTGGAATAAAGTGTTTCGCTAAGTAAAAGGAAGCTAACTGGAAATTTATTAGAAATTTTCGACACAGAAATTAGAATATTTTTCATTGACATAGACAAACTTACATTTTTTCTTTGTTTAGTATTTTTACCACAAAATAGAGAATTTAATTTGTAATGGAGAATTGTTACCATTAATAAAGGTAATAGTAAACACAACTGAAGTAAGTTTGTATAAAAATAATTAACTCTTATAAATCTATCGACATTACAACTGTGATCCTTGATAACACATTAAGCATGAATTATTAGTTTTAATGCATATGTACAGTTTTAGAATTTCATTTTGATATATTTCGTATAATTATATAATTTTATAGGGTAGCTAGTGCCGCGGTTCTAGAGGCATACTTCATAATTTTTCTTTATAGTATTGCCTAAGCTTAGGGGATAACCCTATGATGCACACAACACAGCTTAGGCATTCAGAAAAAAAGAAATTAGTATTTATTTAATTCCCAGTGAGTACAACAAATCAAAAAGAATTCCTAAAGCAGTGTAGTATTTTAACAATTTAAGTTTAAGAAAATATTTTCAGTAGTGCAGGATTGTAAAAGTCCTCATATGGATGTGGAATTTGAGAACTTTGCAATTACTTACTGCACTTTGAAGGTATTAAAACAACTCCATGTTATTTAAAAACATTCAAAATAGGCGCTTTCTGGCTGACGTCATGCTCGACATACATCCAAACGGTGGAAGGTTTCACAACTCCAAAAATCACCTGAAATAAGAAAAAACGTATTTAAGATTTATTATGTTTGTTGGAAGATAAAAATTCGAAAATTGTTAAAATGACGGGTATTTGCAATTTAAGTTCCATTTTGCTTATTTTTTGTTGATGTTATTTATTTAAAATTTGTACGTATTTCAGGTTTGTTCTTCACTAAGAAGTATTTTACTTTAAGAGAAAAAGTTTAAGTAAAGTAAAGTATTGTTTACACTTAATCAGCGATACCAGGGTCATATAAAAATCCTTCCTCTTCTTCTTGTTATTGTTGCATTGGTTGGCTTTAAAGCTCATGTTTAACTCAGCAAGGCTCGACTGTTAGTAGTGCGATTTTAAACTCACATGAGGATTGCTTTTTGAACACTTTAACCCCTTAACGCATTAATAAAATTAAGAAAGCGGTCTTTATATACAAAAAAGCGAAAAAACGTTAATTGGAAATACGCACGTATTAACTTGTTTGCGCGGAGAAAATGCAGTTTCTTGAATCCATGTTAAGTCGGTTGAGTGCGTTAAGGGGTTAACTTAGGAGTAAGTGGTCAGATGACTCATATTTAGATATGTCAGACCACTTTTTTCTGTATTAAAATTAAGGATAGTTTCTTATACCTGGATCTGGCAGCACGATTTTAAAAAGAAAATGTATCTTTCCTTGAATTCCCCTGTAATCTTTATATTGTCTTTAGTTCGGAAAGTCAGTACTAGCCGCTGCATATGTACAAAGTTGACAGCAAGCACCATTAAGCTGCAGGTTAAGGGAGTGTTAAAAAGTGCAGTTCAAAGGCAAGAGGACTGATATCTCGAGAACTAGAAAAAATATCATGCCATATATATAAGGAGGAGATGTATGCAGCAGTTGAGAGAAGATATCAGTATCTCCGATATGGTCTCAAATAAAAGCAGACTATATTTTCTATGCCTTAGTGCAAATATGCTACCTTATTAAGTTCCTGAGATATCAGCCCTCTTATCTTTTTGCTGCGTTTTTGAAAACCCCTCGCGATGCGACTATTACATTTTATTATAATACTGCCTAGGGAATGTACCTCCCTTTGATTTGAGACCAAACACATCCCGGTTTCTTGTCTTGTTCCCTAAATATTAGCCCTTTCACCTTTCAGCGGAATTTTTTAATAGCCCCTCGTCCTCCAACTGCTACATTTTATTGGTACTACAATAGAGATCTTTTCCTCCTTTCATATGAAAACACATACGCACTGATATTTTAACTAGTTCTTGACGTATTGCCTTTGAATTGCAATTTTTAATAGCTAAAACTATTACACGATCATAAAGATTTTTTACACCCAAATTAGATGTAGCTTAAATCGACTTTCTAGAAATGTCAAGCGGTTTTAACTGGGTCCGCGAGACCCATATCTGTATATGTATAGGAATGGTTAAGTTAGAGAATAATTAAGGTAGCGCTACGTACATTTACGTAAACTTGTGTATTGATATTAAACAAATGATATGTCTATATTTTTGATAAAGATTTGATAAAGATGATTTTTATTGCTTGAAAAATCAAGTAAATTTTTTCCAAGCGTCTACAGTTCCAGTTCTTCGTATATTTTTTAAAAGCTTTTATTTAACTTACTGTGTCTGTATAGATGTGTCGTCAAAATCTGGTGATGCGAAAATGACCTACTTCCACACATCCGATCAATTTGAAAATTGGCATATATATATGGTTCCGGTGACAATACATTTTAACACATTTACATAATGAAAATTCAAGATGGCGGCGCCAATATGGCGGATGAAGATTGTCATTTATGGTATGATTCGACTCAAAATCGACACCAGAAGGTTTTTGAAATTGCTGATTACGAATTTGTGACCAGAATTTAGAAATTCGAAATCGTGGTGTCAATATGGTGGGCGGATGTTGTCGTTTATGGTCTGATTCGACTCAGAAGGGAAATTTGATGGTTAGCAGAGCCACGGATTGAGAATTTTTAGTTAAAATTATCTAACCTAAAACAATACAGTTCGCTGCTATGTAAACTTATGGAACCGCCAAAAGAAACTCCTAAGCTGAGCATCAACAAACAGTGCACAATTCTTTGCTAATGACAGGTTTATGTGTATCTGAGCCGAATAAGATTGCTAGATGGCCTCCAATTTGAAGAGTTAAACTGCACAAAGTGGTGCTATATAACAGCAACGCGTTGCCTGAGATGGAGAGAATGCAGGCACTGAACCACGACACTTATAACAATAAGGTGTGAATTGTGAAAACTGATTATAAGGTTAAAACAGAGAAAATAAATAAATAAAGCCGATAAAGCATTTAAAAATATAAGTTTTCTTTAAAACATTTTTATATATTTTATTAACTTTCAATTTTCTGTTCCCATATTAAAGTGGTTATTTTCAACCATATGTTACGCTATTGTTAATGTAGTTAGTTAATATTTCTTTGCATGCTTCATGTGGTCTTTATATCTCACTGTTATATTCCTCTTATTATAATATTTTGGATTATATGAGTTATTCCCCAATCAATGCAATAACTTGATATACGCTTGATATACGAGTAAAACCTAAGCCGAAGAGAATTTCATTTGTTATCAAAGGTGTCCCAATAAGAGTGGAAATTTTAAATTTGCGCCATTTCTGCTGCTGTGCGTTGACGGTCAAACCATTATGACAGTTCGTTGGTAGACAGTGTGCCATTATTAAAAGTGGGTCGCTATTCGATACAACAACGCATTCTTATTGTTAAACACTATTTCAAAAATGGTGAAAGTCTGACTGCAACGATTCGCAAATTGCGTCCAATTCTTGGTAGAGAAAATGATCCAAGTGTATCTATTGTGGAAAGTATAATCGCAAAATCCGAAAATACTGGTTGATTATTGATGTCAAACCATCGGCACGTATTCGTCCAGGTCGTCCAAAAGAAAACGTCACCAGAATGTGGCCATGAGTCCGAGATTATCTTTTCGGCATCATGTTCAACCCTACAGACTATGCACAGGGAAAGGAGCTCGTCAAATTAGGTAATTAGACAACAACAAGTGAACGGTGAGTTTCCTAACAAATTATCTTCAGCGATGAGGTCCATTTTTCTGTTGATGGCTTCATTAAAAAGCAAGATTGTCGCATTTGGCGCGACGAGAACCCACATTTTGGGTTTGAGGCCATTGGGCCATTTTTTCGAAGAGTCTTCCGGGAATGCACAAAGAGTGAATGATGCGGATATAATAAGCCAGTCTTTTGTTCCTTAAAAGGATGGTATGGATCTCACAATGAGAGTGCACAATGAGATTATTGCATGAGACATTCCCTGGTCGTGTAATCTTCCGTTTCGGCGACCAGAATTCGCCGCAACTTAACGCCTTAGGACTTCTTTCTCGGGAGTGTTTTGAAGTCAAAGTTTTGTATTAGTAACCCACAAGTACCCAAGTTTTGAAGGAAGCTGAGATCTAGCCACAATCATTCCAAAACGTGCTTGAAAATTTCATCAAAAGTATTGTTCCATACATAACTCCTAAATACCTATTTTATGATTGAATGAAAATCTCGGTATTAAATAAAAGAAACTGTATTTTATTTGGAATTTAAATTTTCCGCTCTGTCCTGCTCCGAAGAATTTTTTAGAACTAGTACTTCAAACTGAAGTTGTAGAATACAGCGGAATTAAAATTTATGTTATGAGTAGTATCTTAGATCTTATAGGCTACAAAAGTACATTTTTCTAGAAAGGATTGCCTCAGTAAGTAGCATAAAACGATTAGGCTGTCGTGCGGAACGACCAAAAGGAGAGTTCTAATGGAGCGAGAAACTCTTTGTTGGTTAGTTTCACTGACTACTGGACACGGTTGTTTCGGACATCATCTCAAAAGGATGGGTATCCTGGAGGATGATACGTGCAACCTGTGTCTAGAGGATACCGAGACGGCGGAGCACATTCTGTGCGAATGTCCGGCCTTCTGTTCGGTTGGCTGTTACCGGCAACCCTATGGTTGGCGTGGAGCGGCTAACCTATAAGCAAATGCTCTACATGACAAGGGGTGTCAAGGTCAGGGATCTGCCAAGGAATCTTCCGGCAGGAACTGGCTGAGACGGCTCTTGGCAGAGGGACGAAAAGGGACCCATTTTACGAGGTCTGGTTCGTGAACCCTCGTATATCTTTAATAAATAAGTAGCATATAAATAAATCAAAAGCATTTACGTACCTATATTATATCTTATCGTCTCTACGAATTCAGTTAAGTTGATTTTATTTTTGTAAATGTTGTTATTTGTTCTGTTGGTAACGAAAATTAGAAAAAATGAGATGAAATTTTGCGATAATTACTCTAAAATTTCACTATCAAGTGTATTTTTCTTTATACAGAGGAATATCGGAATATATTTTTTATTGCAAGATTATCAGCATGAATAATCAACGTGAAAATTTTTACTATTCGACGTGCAAAGCTGCATGCATTATTGTGCTTCACATGAAATATGCTCCTGACTTTTATTAAATTGTCTTTATGAATTCATAATTCTTTTTAATATTCGAGTGGTGCTGTTAATGAATTTATGGGGCTTAACAGACCAATGGCAAAAAAGTGGTCACAATCAGATGACTGCGAAAATGCTATCACGTCTCCCTGCATAACTTATGGATTTTTACCGAAGAATTTTTTAATTTGCATTAATCGTGAGTGGTTTACTGAGGAGGTCTGGTCAATTCCATAACGGTGCGATTAGAATTAAATATTTTTTGTAGTCCCCACTGCAAGCATTCGAGTATCCTAAAATATTTGGAGCTTGTTCTGTTAAATTAAATTAAATTAAAGATCAAGATTTAAATCTTATTCGGCATTATGAACACCAAAATGAAATACCATATTTTAAATGAGCATCACGCCACTACGCCTCTAGTTAATTAAAAATTGCCACCGAATTTCTTTAGAGCTAAAATCAATCAAGCGAAATCTGTCAAGGGTTCTACATCACAAAACACCGGAACTACAGCCGCATACTCGGCCAAGCATTGAATATGGCTCTTTAATTAGTTAATCGAAAGATAAATCTTGGCTGACAGTATCATTTGTCACAAAATGTCTGACGAATGTTTGTCCAATTGAGAGAATTTACAACCCATTGGTCGAAATGTCGCATCAGAGGCCGCAATAAGCAGAACTTAATGAAAGCAAACGAACAGAAAGATATTAGTGCTGGATACCATTACTCCAAATGATATCATAGTGCTTGATTAATTGCCGAACATGTTGATAACAGAAATATATGGATTCTGGAGGAAGCAAATGGGGAAGAGAAATGAATTCTTGTACTTCACTTGTTATGTCATTAAACAAGCTTGTCATGCGTAACGATCGAATTTAAATTACCCCAGGGAGCAGCGCCGGTGAGGATACTGACTTAATTGAAGGCACATATTGATTAGTTTCTTTTTTACTTACCCGCGTACATTTGATTAATGGAAATCATTTCCTAACACTTTTTTAAAATTGGCTTCAATGACATAAATTAGTAGCAACTATTTGTTTCTGCTTCATAACTTGCTGGTTTGAAATGTAAAAATTTCATAAATAAAGGATTGTAGGAGTGATATTTAAAGAAAGTAGAGCCACTTAATAAATCGAATGAAATTAATCGTAGTAGACTTAGGATATGTAAAGGCTGGAGGTCAAATAAAACGTGTGGCGCTATAATATATAATACCGGTTAGATCCCCTGTGCAATTGCACAGAAGGCAAGGGAAGCTATATTGAGCAAAGTAGTGAAGTTAAAGCTAGGAAAGAGTGTAAATGAATAAAGCAGTGAAAAGAACGCCCCTTTCCTCATCATCTGGTAGGATGAGTGGCACAGTTTTTTGATTATCGAGAGGTATCCTCATCGTAGGCGTGATCTTTGTAGCGGTTCTTCGCTACGTATTAATTTTGATTTTTAATTATTAAGAATTTTTAAATATGACATCTTGTATTTACGGGATTTAAGATTATTTATTAAAAGAAAATAAATTCTTCAATTTTTTTAACTTTTAAAAGAAAATCTAGAGTGACCAAATAATTTTAGCAGGCAGTGTAATCTGTGGTGTCTAAATTTATTTCAGGACACTTTGCTTTTGCGCACGAAAATTCATAAAATTCATCACATTAGTTTTTAGACACAGACACTTTGAAAAACTTTACATTAAACTCACATAGACACCTGAAAATTGTAAAATATTTTAATGTCAAATAAATTTCTATTAGTTTTTAGTCTTAATTAGAATTTAATCCGGTAGAGCTGTTCGAAGTAATTTAGTGATACCAAATAATAAAAGTTTACCGGAAATAAATATTTATAATTAAAAGTTAAAATCAAAATAAAATGAATAAAACAATAAATAAAAGTTTTTATTTAAAAAAAGAATAATAAAGATTAAAAAAGTAGACAAGAAATATAATAAAAACAAAGGAAAAAAATAAACGTCAAAAAATCGAATTGCAAAAATAAGAATAACTTTCAACAATTCAAGATAAAGTTTTAGAGTGGGTAAAACAATATTAACCCCCTAAATCCTTACAATCTTCTCGTGTTAAGGGAAATGGTAAGAAAAGGAATGATATAAATTAGAAAAACGAAGGTAATAGTTATTTGAGAGCTTCGCAGAAAACTCCGTTGTCTGTAATGGTTTCTTCAGGGAAAAAAAATCTTGTTTCGGTCCGGATAAGATTTGAATGCGAAGCGCATGGACAGAAATTACGACACAGCCGTGTATACTTGACTATGTGAAAAGCATAGCTTAGTGTTCCGTCAACAAATGCAGACTCCAAAAATTCTGAAAAAGGGAAAGAAGAAACCACAAAGAATCAATATTTTATTAAAATAAATTTTATACTTATCTGAAGAGAATCCTTAGTCGGTAGTTTCTTCTTTTCCGTCGAATAACAATGCAACTAAATCTGTAAAAAAAAACAAATTGGTTAGAACATCTGATATATAAACAAAAGATTAACATTAATATAAACATGTACATCAGCATAAATTAGGACACACTTACCCGAAATTATACAAAACCACATCACTTAACACTCACAATACAAATAAAATTTACACAATTATACTTACCAGAAATTTAATCGAAATCTCCTAAAATGTTATTGCATATTGACAGTTTTGTCAATCTGAAAGGTTCACTGAACTTATCGACCATATGATTATGTTATAAGAAAACATTCACTGGTACCCAACCCTGAATGCAATAGCTTTGAAATCATAAGCCGTTAAAAATAAAATTAGAAAGGGATACATAAAAAAAACTATTAACGAAAACGGGAAATTTATAAAACTGGAATTAATCTTTAATCCGCAATGCTTCTAGAAATTTTAGCCCCGGTAACACACTTCGTGTGTTTTAGTGTTTTTGTCACCATGATGTTTTACAAAAATCATTTTAAAATTAATTTAACCTACCCATTTTTTCGATAAAAAAAAATTAAGTTCGTTATGTTCGCGGTACTTTGTCTTTACGAAGTGGAGAACTCACCTTGCTAGTTTTTTAACCAAGAAGCGCAGTGTTGATTTTATTAACAGCTCCTAGTTTGTGAAACTCCGAGTTCGAATCCCCCCAACGCTTAAGATTTCTATGCTGGCAACAAAATATACACTGGAAATCATTATGGGTTGCAAAAATTAAGTATTTAGGAGTCCACGATCCAATCAGTGGATTGAGTTGAAGGATTATTGAAAAACAGTTGAGTTCCTCGTTTACGGCAGTTATTCGCAGGCAGCCGATTAAACCAACAATTACTATTATTATTGATCTTAATTTTTCCCGAAATATTCATTCGAACTTAATATTGCAATTAAGTTATCCTACATGTACGATTTTTATTGGCTGTCTTGTAAACTGAAGGATTTTTTTATTATTTATTTTTCATTCTGCTGCAGACGTTAGTAATAAATTATAAGGCACTGAAAAGAAAACGTGTCAAGTTGTCTGAAACGGAAGTAATGAATAAGTTTTATCTTTAGTTTCTAGTTGCTCCAACCGGCGAGAATATTTCATATTTTTGTACTTATCAAAAGCACCTCAATAGCAGCCACTTTATAGACACGTGCAGATGTTTGTTTGAAAAGAATTTTCCCTTTTTCAGTTTTTTTTTCTAAAGGAACTTCCACTAGCTTTGAAACTTTTATTGAAAAGTAGAGTTCTCCTCTAAAGGAAGGTAAGGGTGTGTGTACCTTAAAAAGCATTCAAGAGACGTGCTACCAGCCACATTGAGAGCTCTCACCAAGCAAGGAACGAAAAAGAAAATCTTTTCAACCTCTAAGCAATTCCGGGAGCAAAATAAATATCGCATTTCATATTCTCGTTGTATCTGCTGCCTACTAACTATAAGGTTTCTGTTTGCAAATATTTACGCACAGGTGAGATAAAGATTTACCTCGTAAAAAGGTTTGCTGGGGACACCGAATACGCAAGATTTTCTGCGAAATAAAAAACATACTCTTGCATATTTGGTACATATAGAAAAGAATTTTTGTCCTTTTGTAATGTTGTATACTCGCATTCTCCAAGAATTTTTTAATTTAGATGCTGAGGGCATTTTAGCCTTTTTGGTGGCCTTATAAGCAAATATGAAGGAAATGTATATTTGGTAAACATGTCTCCAAATTATGGTAGCTTACTCCGTAAAAATGATTATAGAAACACACAATTTTTTTAACACTTTGAATATTTCTTAACAGTCTACATTTGTCAAGCCATAGCACTTTGTGCTTCAAGTGGAACAAGTTTCAATTAACCTCTTCAGACATTATAATGTTTCCTATTTTATTGTTATTTACCTGTACGCCTGTGGCCTCCATCTGTTGGGTTTTATTCAAATTATTAATGGTGCATCAAGTTGCGCTACCTTGCTAACAGGTAAGCAAATATAATTGTCTATTTTATAGATTTATTACAAAATGTTTAAAGTTTAAAAATTTGTTGAAATGCTAGCAATGTGCGAACTATCCATTCTTAAAAATTTTTCTAATTTTCTTGTTTCGGTAGTAAACAAGTGAAATATTTTTCGCTTTTTGATCTTGTAAGAGTTCAACAGTTCTTCTTCATGGGCAACATGCCATGGTTGTTGGCTCTGGTATTAAATTTTGTAAAAGCACAACCTTTCGTGCAAAATGTTGATGCTGGAATGGCGTTCGAATGTACGTAGTACCTAGAGTTCTGTATTATTGATGTCCATTCTAATCTTCATTCATGTTTGGCTAAATTCATATTCATATATTTCATATAAAATATACAAAGAAGGGCCATTACTCTATGCTTCCGGGAGGAGCGGGGGGCTGGCGCCATTCTTAACGTCCTGCGATGGATTGGGGGGGGGGGCTCGGAGAGCCCAAACATAGGGCCGCTGCCCCGAAGTAATGTCTAACGACGGTTCCGGGGTGGTGGCCAGGTGACAGGGAGGGGGGGTTTCGCTAACTTTCGCTAACATGTCTGTGGTATGGAGGCTTTCGTAGCTAACATAAGTTTCTTGTGGGGAAATTGAGCAAAGTCAGTTTCAGCTGTCATTTTGTGAGTTTGGAAAAAGTTTTGAAAAAGCTGTGATCTATAAAGTGGAAATTATGGAGGAAGAGAAGATTTAATAGATTTCTCACATTTGACGTTTCAGTTTCTTCTTCTTATCATTCTTTAGAATTCCTTTAAGGCTATTATGGTTACGCTTAATTTGACAATGACTTTCGCTGACTTAATTCATTTTCGCCAAGTCACGAAATTCCATTATAGTTGAGCCTTTAGGAACATAAAAATTCAACTACTCCACGTACGTATCCTCTGCATGTGTAGAATCTGATTTGTACCTAATACGTTCGATTTTTCTGCTTCTTTATGCTATATTGCACTAAGCCACTTTGTATATCTAACTGCGACCTAAGACACTGAAATTCTCTTGGGAGTTCCCCGAATATTTCCAATTTTACTCTGAATTGAATTGTATTGATATGGCTTATTTCAGAGCTGATTGCGGAAAATTGTTGCTGAATTTTTAAGGCGACTTTGCGTTTGATTATCATGTCAATCAAGTCCCTTATTTTCCCAAATCCTCCGATATCTTGATATCCTCAATAAAACAATAATAATTTTAAATTTCAATGATGGTAAATTTTTGAAGCATTTATTTTACCGACCCTACCATCTTTGAAATTTACATTTCTCGGTCCTAATAAATGTTTCAGAAAACCAATTTCAATCAACTTCAGTTGGTTTAAATTTATTTGCAAGTTTAGATTCCTAAACTACATCTGAAGGGGCTTAAAGGCTTATGGGGAGATGTGAATTTACTACCGCGTATACATGACACACTTCATTTAAGTGACAGTAAAATTACAGTGGAAGTAATTTATTTGGCTTTTCAAAGCCATCATAAAATCCTGATGGTGACGAAAATGTCTACTTCAACCTTCGAAGGACATTTGCAAAAAAATAGACTAGAAATTTGACTGCATTTATAAACCTCACTGTCAGCAATAAAATAAGCAAGTGCCTAAAATCTCTGTTTTGAAAAATCTTTGTGGAGAAATATATGACTTCTTTCGACGATTTCTATATTATTTCAACGACGTTGAAGCCCCTTTCGTTCGCCGTTTTATTTCCCTCGCAAGAATTCGCAGCAATGTGTGCCAACGCAAAAATTATGGTTCTGGATAATATGGAGTATTTTTTCGCTGTTCGTCATAAAACGCAACCCATAAAATCCAACCGGTCTGGGGAATTCTCACGAAAACATCCATCTTACTAGTACTGGATTCACCACTTCCTGTCAGCTGCAAAAATTTCACGGGGGTGAAAACATAGCTTCAGTGAACACTTGCGTTTTCTGCCATTAAAAAGGAAAACATTATGAACCCCCACAGAAGCCCTTTCTGGATAACGCACGCAATTTGCCATATTTGTCTTGCATAAAAAGTCCGACATCATTAAAGGTACCCAAAAGTTAATTTAACCACCCTCATGCGTGGCAATTCTAAGTGAAAATTTTATGCTTAATGGGGGCTGGTAAAGTAATGGGAGTTGAAGTAATTTTGCGGCGGACCTTGAGAGGCACCAGGGCCTAATTGTTTGTTGGTAATATATTGGCGAGTTTTATTTGTTATCTTGCTTTGCTTTTGTAATTTATTTGTGGGTGCCAACTGAGTTTTTAATTGTGGTTAGGGGCCAGTAATTTACTTTGTCGTAAATTATTTATTAGACTGTAGACATGTTGTAAACATCTTAGAAGGAAAATTGAAAAATATTTCTAATCTAAATAGAGATAATTAAATTATTTTGGTAATTAGCAAACACCATTTCAGCTTTGCAATATTTTTTCGGGTGAAGCAACTTCCTCCAAGTAGACTCCTGGGAAGAACTCAGTAAAAAATAACAATTCAATAGGTAATAAAAGTAAATGAAACAATTTTGTGGTGCATCCATGATTAGGTTGTGTTAAATTAAACACTTCGAGATGAGGGAAGGTATTTTGTATTTTCTAAATTTGTTTTACACAAAAGGAACACGTTTTACATCTCCGGCGATCGGGACAGCAAGAAAAAGGAAAAAGAGTAATAGAAAAGTTCAAATAACAATGCTACCAACTAAAGCGAACAAGAGTGAAGTTGTCTTACTCAAATTACGCAAGTTTACCAACAGGTTGCCTCTGATGAGATGTTTTGTCAATGAGCTCTCCTAATGCTTCAGTGGGATATGATCTTGCATAGCTCTCAAGTCTTTCAGTTTTGGTGTGATTATGAGATTTTTACATTCCAGCGGATGTATCAGGTATGAATAGATATTCTGGATACGCCTTCCGTCTTTTAATGGTTTTATTATACTCGATATGAAGAATGGGTTAAACTTAGTGATTGAAATTTGACCCACTTTCCGTTATCCAATCAAGCTGAAATTTTGCACACAGCTTTGGTTCCAATAACAATATAATATAGTATATCTGATGCTGTTCCGTTCTATATCCAATATAGCGGACGTCCCAAACTGGCGGATTAACTTTCCCTCCACAACCCCCATGACATGAGTAGCAAATGAAAGGGTTTGATGAGAAGAACACGAGAATCTACATGACGTCAATATAAATCCACCAAAAAATGATTAACTATTCTTCCATCCAATGTTAAGGTGTTTGTATGCGCCGAGAATGGAATGATATGAGGGTGGCTAAACATGCCATGCCATGCCGCTAACGTACAACTAACTACCCAAGTCAAAGTAAGCACGTACCGAGGATAAAATAGATCATGAGGGTAGTAAAAAATGTCATGCGGCTAACCTCGGCGCACAGGACACACCTCGTTCTATACGAGCCTTACCCCTCTATTGAACCCCTGAAGGTGTACCGTTACTTATGGCGATTCTCGTGCGGACAAAATATAAAAATAAACAACACAAAACAAAAAGAAACTGTAACACAAAAATGGTAGGAAAAGCAAGCGAATGAAAGTGAAGAGGCGGAGCGAGCGAGACTTGATGAACGTCGGGAACGCTTAAATGAAGAAACGCCTGAAAAACGTGAAACCTGCAATCTGTGCGTAATTATATTTCACAAATAAGAGCTGAAGAAACATCAGAAGCTGGTGATATTCGATTCCATCAGGATCGTCAACGTCTGCAAGCTCTCAATGCTGATATGGCAATATTTGAAAAAACCATTAATACATTCTGCTATCGTACCTATGAAATCTGCATAAAAGGATGCTAAACAAATCAGATTTACACAGTTCGATTCAATGAATTTACACAGTCATATCTAATTGTCACGTAAGCAATCACTGCAATCATGTTCACGATGACATATCCACGTTACCAGCGTTAGCAGAGTTAGAAATAGGGTTGCCATAAATCGACCACGGAAGTAGTGGACAGCGGACAGTTAACTGGGGAAGGGGGCAAAAATTATTCCATGCTTATTAAAACTCCGATCTTTAAGAAGGTGCTTAGGGCAATCTCTTTGTCCTCCATTGCCTTTTCCAGACTAGAGACTAGTCATGTAAGGCGGCTATTGATGATTTACCTGCCTGATACACACGCATATGTAGCGTGTATTTCTTGAGTATTCCGTTTCAAATATGGAAGTCTATGACCTTTTCCATTGGTTTAAGCATTTAAGGTAGTCAGGTTGATCGGGCTATACTTAAGATGGGCAGCTAAATACCCTTTACCTGTAGCTATAAACACCATATTTTCCTCTCTCCATGGCCCAGGGATATACCCAAGGGCATGGCTGACTCTAAATAGTCTAACCAGCAATGGTGTCAGTTTCTCCGATCCTTGTTGCAGAAGGGCAGGGAAAATGCCATCCTCACCTGGTGATTTGCAGATTCGATCTGAGAAACCAGGCAGGAAATTAGGGCAGTCATAGTTAGGCGTGAAGTAGATTGCTCGATATTGCATCTTACTTACCCAATACACTCGCCATTAATTATAATTATGTTTTGATTTCCACTTTCACGACTGTCAGCTTTAAAAGTCGAGCTAAAATAGAGGTAGTTTCTTCAATACTTGTTCTGTTCTCGATTTTGTTATTGAGATGATCATAGCTTACGTATATGTATTTAGTTAAACAGTTCAGGAAAAAGTATGTTCAAAAAGGACACGTAAACTAAAAAAAGTATATTTTAGTATACGACTTAAAAATTAGTTATTTTTAAATTGAAAATACCGAACATTTTTACGTCCGGTATTGCTTCATTTTGCTCATCGGACAGAGAGTCCAGGTACCGACTGTCCGGTTCAAAATCGGACGCCTGGCAATCCTAGTTAGAAAGAATGAGAAATTATCAACCGGAGTAAATGAAATGATGGCCTTTGAATAAAAAGAAGCAAACGGCCGAAGAAAAAAATAAATTAATTAAAAAACTTTTTTTAAAAACAATGGTTTTCTTTTAAAAACAAATTGCGCTTATAAAATATTACTGTTGCCATTATGCTGAAACATATTATTCATAATATTATTCATAATATGTTTCAGCACAATGCTGACTGTTAATAAATTTAATCATAATATTACTTGAGAAAACGAATATAAACGTGATTCAATACCTTGCGTAAATATATAATAACTTGACCAGAAATAAAATGGTGAAGAATTCTAATAGGCTTTGTTTGTAGGCAAAGAAGTGGAAACACTTATAATGAGTGCTTTGGATGACATTATAAAAGCTTAGCTTCAAATCAAAAATCAAATTAAACGGTGTAATATGTTATGTTATGTTTTAATTAATTTTTGAAGTGAAAACTTCTTTAGCGGCGTTGTACACTTTTTTTGTAATGGGTAAAAAATGTTAAACTCGCGTCAGGGACACGTGACCTGATCGAAAATTCGTAAGACGGATGGAGAGTAGACTTAATATATACGTGTATACTTATATATAGGTAGTTCTAGAAATGGTAGAGAGGAGGTTGAGGTGTCGTTGGAAAGGTAACCGAAAATGATTCGGTAGAAAAATCGCAGATTTCACACGCTTAGTACAAAAATTCACCGCTAGGGGCACTTTTATGTAGTTTTGATCCGAGGGGGGTGGGAGTGATATCATTGAAAAGGGGATGATGAGTAGAGTAATTCTTCTTCAGTGACTTTAGTTCCATGTTGCACC
>QYTT01078080.1:0-16627 GCA_006980735.1 Dasypogon diadema | reverse complement strand
GGTTCAGCTTTTTGTTGCCCAGTGAGAGCCTGATCGAACTTATGTTGCACTTCAACAAAGTTACTGTCCAAGTATTCCATTAAATAATAGACCACTCTCCATCCGATATAATTCGCTATTGTTTTGTTGTCCGTATTCGAAAGAATCTGCGGGAGAATGTCAAGATATGGCGTCAGAGAAACTACAACGGTCTGATTGAAATCGATTGGCTTTCCATATGCAATTGTTAAGTAGTTCTCCCAATCGAAATATGGATGCAACTCCAGCAATTCCTCGTAAGTCAAGGAGCCGTACATCTCTGAAAAATTAGCCCTTAACAACGATTTTGGGGTGATATTGACAAGTTTCATTTCAAAGTCTATTATTTCTTCGGAGGTTTGTTTAGCTACTTCTTCGCTAATGTTCAAAAGCCTCAAAACTTCTTCTATCATAATTTCATAAGCCTGAAGGGAATCACTTCCAGGCGCATAGTCTTCTTTGCTTTCAAGACCCCAGGAAGCTTCAGACAAGTGTATGGCGGTTCTTGATGAATCTTTTAAATCCGCATCTACTCCAGTGCTAACGAAGATTCCAAGATCAATATGTGTTAATTTGGCGATTAATTCCACCCAATCAAAATTTTCGCTACTCCAATTCTCATCAAGTACAGGCCAACCTCCGTACTGATTGAGTAAATCCAATAAAGGTGCAGCGCCTCGTTTATTTCTCGTCTCTTGATCTATGCAGGAAGTGTAGTAAGTTCGGGCCTTTTGTAATGCATCATCTTCTTCGTCCATCTCCACAGTGGCTGTATCAGCTGACAGTAACTCCTTCAGAGCGTACACGATATTATTATTTAGCAAAGCGAAGACGTTGTTTTCTGATTTATCGTCTGGAATGGGAAAAAGCTTTTCCCAGTTCCCACAAGTGTACTGATAAAAATCTTCACACGGGTCCGCTGTAGGGTCCATCAGACTCTTCATTAGAGACGCCTGTAGAGCGCGGATATATTCCGCAGGTGATTCAATCCGCCACAGCGATTCAAATAATCCGGTCGGTTCAACAAAATTCTCGTCGATACGGTTTTCATCTTTTTCGAAATCATCCACACTGTACACCGGAATCGTATTCACGTAACGGAAACATGCAATCAATGAAAAAAACTGAACTACAACATAGCACAATCTCATTTTTCAGAATTCAGTTTGGGATACAATAAAAAAGATTTTTCAGCGTTAGTGCGTGTATTTAGTTCTCACGTGCATTGGTCACTTATGGTACTATCGAGTCTTTTCTTTCCGATTCCTGCTGTTAAACTAACTGATCCCAAGTATTCTAGTATTTAAAAATCGATTCCGCCAGAGGAAAATCTATCTATTTTTATCTGGGGGTAGAACACAGGGCACAAGTGTAAGTGATAATCCCAGTTATAATTACGTTATAGAGTTCGGCTTTTGATAAGAGCACATACTGACCTTGTACTCTTTCATGACTTGTTTGCTGAGTAAATTGATTTTAATTCCTGAATGATGTTACGATAGGATTTGACTGAATGAAAACGTTAGCATTAATTCTGCACTCACTTAAAATTTTTCAAGACGGATTATTTTGTGCGCTCCATCGTTATCGGGTATTATGGTCATGGGTACGTCTCTAACTCTAATCAAGTATTTTAGATTTGTGTGAAAGCTATGCAGGACAAGTTATATTGTGTATGGCATGTGTTTACGTCAGTAGCCATTAGGATAAATGAGTGGAAGGTGATTAGAACTTATTCACTATCTGGTTGAAAGTTGTTATTTCATTTTAGTTGCGTGGGTAATTTTATTTTTAGAGATTTAGGCATAATTGACTGATTGGAAGATGAAGTTTTGGCGATTGCTGATGAGAGACTATATTAAAGACAATATATGATAATATCAATTTGTACGGGCTAAATTTTCTTAACTCTTGGTTAAGAAATACTAGTTAGAGAGAAATATATTTATGGGCTGTGTGAGAAAACTAGAGAATAGCCAAACTTTTGCAGCTAACAACATTGTCAATGAAATAATAAAAGAGAGTGAATCTGTCTTCTGAATGCCCTACTACACAATTGATACTATGCACATGCATAATTCAAATCGATAAAAAGAGGCATTTAATCCTAATATATGAACAGAAACCACTTTCTCCTTCGCAGCTAACAAACAAAAAAGACGACTCGCCAAAAAGGCGCCTAATCAAAATAACTATGCTGGATGCTTTGGACCAGACTATCACTGGAGTAACAATTGCAGCAGTCGATATTTCTTGCCAAGTTAAGTCTTTTTCATTAATTCGTCGTGTTTTTGTTATTGTTTACTGGACAGGACAAGGACAAAGGCGCTCCTATATGCTTTTATCCCGCATGCTAGACATTTTAATATCTGCTATCTTAATGCTAGAAGCTGTTGCGAGCAAAGATTGGAGGATTATTGCGGATCTTTGTTTTGATATCGTTATTTGTGAAGCATGGCTTAACCCCGGTATTATTTAATAAATCCTTTCGCTACCGAATTGCAATGATTGTGAACAGAAGTTTCTGTCTATGTGCACAACGCTCTGGAAGTTCATGTGATTAATTCCTCATCCAATGATAACAAAATAGAATTCTTTTGCTTTCGATCTTCAACAAATGCTTACTATTCTCCCGAAATTTTTTAACAAGAAAACATTTATAGAATTCAAAGATTCCAATCGCATACTAGTATAGACGTTCGAAATGTTGTAACCAGGAGCCTATAAGAAATTTACAGTACCTCCACCAAACCTTCAACCTACATGATATGGAAACTTATTTCAATACAACTAACACGTCTCAACTCGATTATGTCTCCGCAGCCAAATCTGTTATTTTTCGGAGTTATAAGAAGCTTACTCAGTTATTTAAGTCTTCTAGAGGAAAATTGATGGCGTTTACTGAAAGCTTAGCTGTGTTCTTTTGGCATCCTAGATAGTCGAGGTGATTGGAGACTTTAGCGGCGTCTCTTTTACAGCCGTCCTGTAAAAAACGAATCAATAAACCAAATAAAAGTTTCAATCATCAGCCAGAGGAGTAATTAATCAATAATTAATATTCCCAAGCAAATCTCTTAATTATCCAATTACTCCCACATTTACAGTGTCAATTAAAAGCAATAATAAAAACAATAATAATCGCTGACTTAATTGACCCATTAAGGGTTATATAGTCACAGATGGGGAATTTATCTGCTTCCTGAAAATTGTTGCAACTGAATCAATTGATTATATTCTTTAATAATAATTGTTGCAGCATTCAATGGCTTCTAGTGATTATTCTGCTGTTAGCAGAAAAACCTTGACCATTGGTATACGCCGATGGGGTTCGAAGTGGGAATATCATAATCCAAGAACTTACGTGTTATTGCAATTCGATAATTTATGAAAGGTATTGTGGTATTTTATTAAAGATCGACTTTTTTGGTGTGCTCTCAAGTCTATTCTTCCAGACATTTAATTCAAAATATAATCTAATAAGTAATTACATATATGTGACGATGTAGCCTAGCGATAATCTATCGCAGTTACGTTATACATAGAATTGAATTTCTGATAAGAGCTCATGTTGGCCTTGCAATCTCTCGCTTGATTATTGTAATAGGAAACGGATCACAGAAAACAGAAAATTTTTCATACTTTATGATTTTTGTTATATACGAATATTAATGAGATGAAATATTTTATCAGTTGAACGATTAATTTTTTTTGCATATCTCTGATTTGATTAATGCACATATACGTAAAAGTGTACTCATAAATTGTAGTTATATCACTTGCTACCACTGCGCCTTAAAGTCAAGACTCGGAAAGGTCTTTACTTCTCTGTATATGTAGTTTTAGTAACTCGCGCGTTTAAACCTTGGCATTAATAATAGCGCTCAGACGACTATGAAAGGCATCACATGCGACACGCAGAGCTTCTTCCAAAATTTCGTTTCTCATCTGCAATGGGATCTCTAATATAACTATTCAAACTAAGATGTTTTGCGTTCCGTTAAGATATAAAATCTGGTACATTTTCTCTCAGCCAGACCTGAACACACTTACCACCAACGGATAGAGTTGAATTGTGTTGGAAACAGAAGTAATTGCCGCCAAACAATTTGACGGCATGAGACAGATTCAATAAAAAGGGAGGGTAACTTCCCACGGTTTGAAATAACGCTCCATAACATTCTGAGTATGGAAACTGTTTCCGACCCACTGGATTTGCTGAGCTTGCACACACTGCAAAAGCTAAGGCTAACACACCATCCCTTAGCTTTCCAGTTGCCTCATGATCTGCTATCAGTAGGGAAAGGAAAACCACGGATCCTACATGTTTCTCTGAAGGGACCTCCATAGATTTAAGTTTAGATCCTTATTTTTGATAGTCAGAAGCTCCAAGATCATTTCGTTACCTACATCCACATCAATGTACGCAAACGTTGTAAACTGTGAAGCTTGGAACTTTCTTTTTCTTTAGCATTTTTAGCTTGGCTTCAGAGAGCTTGAGTCGGCGGGCTTTATTAGTTAGCAAAGTCATCGTATCCTTATTGGAGCAGATGACACGAATTGGATTGAAGACTATCGAAGGATAAGCTCACAGATCCATACTTTCAGTATGACTCTCCTATTGCCTTTAGATGCGTTACAGTACCTGTATAGTCTCTGAGGATATCAAATCCAGTCTGATTCCCTGAACTACCTCTTTACGAAGATCCTGGTGTCAGTGCAGCTTGCGCCTCGATTTTGTTTGGCTTTCCGGAGCTGTCGGGAAAATTTCCTTGCGTGCCATTCCACAATTGATCACTTGTGAGCTAAACACTAAATGAAATCACTTGGTCGACATAAACCTTTTGAATTAAATTTTTTTAAATTTTTTTTTAATCCACTTAGAAAAGCTCTTGAAAAATGTCCACATGAATAGAAAATTTCTTTCTAGATGGAGTAAAGAAAATCACAAGTTAATTTGATCATCATCAGTGCGACGAACGACTTGCTTGGAACAGCCACTCACAATGTAGTCTAAAAATTTCTACCATTTGAATAATTTCACAAATAAATTGTTACGAATTATGATGAGGGAGAATTTTTAGTTCACAACCCACACCCAAAAATGCTTAATACATTTGTTTGCCTTTTTATGCAACTAAGCACTAGAGGAAGTACTTGATGGACGTCAACATTTTGAGTCAAATTTCTAAGTGAAATTTCTTTGTCAAATTATTCAAACATTAAATTAAATTTGTGAGCTACTCGTTGTGAGTGTCATTGCCAAACACGTGTTTATGATTGTTTGGTTTCGGATTTGCCGCTGGCAGGACCCTCCATTGACTCCTTCCTGAATTTTAAATTTGAATTTCAAGATTTTAATTTTAATCCTTTTTATCGCTTCTTTCAAATTAAAGAAGAATAAAGTTCCAAATTGAACATGAAATTTTCCATTCATACCGCGATATGTACTTGTTGGGTAGTGAACCGCCCATCATCTTTGAATACCTTTCTACGTTTCTTTCTATATTGAAGAGAATGTCTGTGGTCAAACATTGATCCTTCTTTTGAAACGTTATTTTTTTATTCACTTCACTAGGCTTCTATCAGTCAGGGTTTACAGCGTTGTTGAAGGTGAGTTCATTTCATTTTTTAGTAATTTCGAAATCATTTTTTACAAAGAATTCTAAAAGGTACCTACCTGGTTTATTGGTGTCGCAACTTCCATAGCATGTGATAAAGTTTGTTTTTCTGTCTGCAGTATTCTACTAGTCGCTTTGTCTCACTCAGAGGTATGTACTTCTTCCGCGTACCTCCATTGAAGTAGACCGAGGCCAGGACAGCTTACCGCTTTAACCCTTATTACCACTATTACTAGGCACCCTGGTGGCCGAAGATCCAGAAAGTTTGGTTGAGTCATCTTCACTTTTTCCCTTCGGCAGAAAACCCTTTGTCCTCAACTTTAAATTGTAAGTCTACACTTTTTAATTTTTCTGCCGAGATGTGGTTCGTCGATAGTCTTACTCAGCTTTTTTGAGCAGACGTATTCGACCTCTTCGGCCCCTTTTCCAAGTTCGCGGGTTGTGACAAGTTTCCAGCTTGTCTGACAATTTCGTTCTACAATGGCAGGATCTGGAAGATCCATTTTCACTAGAGGTTCGTCTACAATATTATGAGTCAGCCGTCCTGTTTCCGTTACTGGCACTACCAGAGGTATGCTATCCTCATTTTTTTCTGTTTTTAAAAGGCTCGTGAATTTCCACAAGTTGCAGTTTGAGATCCGCATTACTACAGGAAGTTGAAATTGAAACTGGAGGTCGTCTAGTGCCCTGAATTCGCATGCTAACGACTAGGCTCCTTCTAGTCAGGCAGCCCTTAGCGTATACTGTACCATCTTGGCTTGGGGATGATTCGTTCGAGACCTCTTATTGGTTATTTCAGGCTGCTCCGATAGCGAATGATCGTACAGGATCTCCCACTATCCACCACTTGTAGATCCGCTTGGTAGCTGGCATCCAAGCCCCAAGAAATTTTTCCACAGTCAAATATAAAATGCATCATCATCAGGCGGGAAAGTTGGAATTCAGAAGAGTATTGACAAAACCCGTTAGAAAACTAAAAAGGTTTAAGTGGTTTTCGCTTTTGTTCATATTATGTAACTTGCAGGATTTGATAATGGATCTGCAGAGTAATAATAGTTAATAGTAATCCATCAAATAAGTTTATCTTCAATTCGGATTCAATTTATTCCTATCTTGCATCTGCGCATTCAGGGATAAATTTAATCTGAACCAGAGATAATCTTGCTCGGTGAAGAAGTGTAAAAATATTAATAATAGATAAGTGAATAATTTTCTGTGAATAGACACTTTATTAAACATTATGTTTTATTTCTCAAACTTTTTCTCAAAATTTCCGTCCTGCCATCAATTTCATGAATTGATTTTCGTCGTGGGAGTGCATAATCAGGATCTGCATCTTTTCTAATTTTTTTCCTTGGCGTGCTTTTTTCTGCAATATCTTTATCGGAATTTTCCCTTGATGCCCTCCTCTTTCCTTGTGAAATACTCCTATCAAATCTTTCCTCCGCTTGGGAAACGACGTTGTATATTTCGATCTTAAGTTTATCTTGATAATCTTGCGGCAATTTCTCAATTGAGCGTGCAAACTCTATAAATTTAACATCGATATCGGAAGGTGTTTCCATTAATTTTTCCACATCGCTTTTTTGTTTTTTCGCTGAAGATGGATCATCAATGTCTTCATTTTGTCGCTTTTGATTGATATAGCTTTCTTGACTGTCATCAACTTCTTCTTTTACTTGGCCACTTGAAATCATTGACTCTTCTGTTTGAATTGTGTACTCGTCGGGTGACGCTTTAAGATTTCGCTTCTGTGGATTTATGTACTGTTCCAAGAATTTCATGCTTTCTTCATAACGCCATTTAACACCAACATCATATCCCGAACTCCTGCCTTGAATAAGTATCGTGTATGTTTGCCTTAGAATTGTCCACGTTTCTTCACATTCTTCGGCTGGAAAAAAGACAATAATTACATAAACTGGAATAATAAAAATTCTTAAAATTTATTTGCTATGATTTCAAGTTAAAAAAAACTATATTAATTCAAATTTTCAAGGTAGTGGGAAATCTGGTTTCACACAACTTTTACAAATCTCAGATTATCATTGCCTGGCAACAAACGAAGTTGAAAAATGATGGTTATTACAGACTCGACTTAATTCAATTTATTTACGCTATTATAGGAAGATGTAGGATCAAATTCTTATAAGTAATGTACTAGGAACAAAAAAGTTATTACAAGAGTAGATCAAGTGGCCATATAATCTCCGTGATGAATCCAATTTCTCCATTGACAAGACCTTTTGAAACATCGATGTTTGATCTCAACATAACTTTTGCGCCTTCAAATACTTGCAGCGTTGCGGGCAGGCCTCCAGTCTCATTAATATCTGTAGGAACGATGTGATTGTGGTGTTGTCCACGCTTCGAGTCTCGTCTACAAGTGGTCTTGAGCTTTTCTTTTATTTTTCTCTACAATAATTCAACACAGGTTCGTTATGCTCATAAAGGCTTGTAAAATTCGTAATCAGCACTCTCGAAAACCTCTCGAAATTATTTTTCAGCCGAATCGAGCCGTATATAACAAATGTGGTTCGCCATATTAGGGCCGCTATTTTGAATTTTCAATGTTTAAAAATGTTGAAGTGTATTCTCATCGCAACCATGTATGCATGCAAAGTTCAGCTCAATCGAATATCGGGAAGTGAGTCAAAATCAACTTGTAAGATTTCACGACATACAGACAGGTGAAGTCAAATAAAAGCTTGTAAAAAATAGGGAAGAAAATTTTGTTTGAATCTTTTCTATTTTTCGGAACGAGTTGCCAAGATAATCACGCAATTCTTTTCAGATTGAATTTGACACTTTGTTCGGGTCTTTTAGGTACTGCTTAAGCTCAGGGGACCCTACATTGCACACAGCACAGCTTTAGGCGGTAGGAAAAAGAGGAGAGTGGGGAATTTTAACCTGACAAATGTTGCAAGTGAGACACCATTTTAATGCTGTGCAATATCCCAGTAGTTTCGCAAGTACAATTCTTGAAATTTATCTGGTACCTAGATAAATCGCCGTGCTCTATGCGGGATTTGAACCCACGCCAATGGGGGAGGAGAAAATCTGCAGACGTGCGCCTCAGCCCGCTTGGCCGTATTTGATAGTATAGATAACTATCCCCGCATTTACACTGAGTACCAATTTACACATGTCGTAGGAACGCAAGCGTCTGTCAGAAAATGTAGATGAAGCGGTGGGGAGACCCCTCTCTACCTTCTTCACACACAATTTTTGACAGATGGCTGCATTTCCATGACAAGTGTAAATTAGCATCTAGACATTTTCCTTTCCAGAAATGAGGCAATTTCATGGTTTGCTTTAAAGGAAGTATCGACAATTTTTTAAATTTTCAAAAACAGCCCACATTTTTTTATCTAGTATCCAATGAAATTGCATAATTTATGGCAAGGAAAATGTCTAGTGTAGACCGGGGTTATGAGTTATGATAAAATTTTGAAAATCACAAATATATTCTCTAAAATTTTCTGAGAAAAAAAGGTTTTAGAAGATTTTCCATCTCCGTTCAGAATGGATTCAATATTAAACTTGAATATTTCTTACAAATGCAGATCAACAACCAAAATACATCGTGCAAAATAGCATGAACTATATCCAATTTTCAGGCAGTTAACGGATCTTTTGATTTTTTTTTTGTTAGCAAAATATTAAAAATTCTAACTTACCAGTTGAATTTAGTGCAGTGGCGACATTTTCCCAAGTACTCTCATCAACTTTATCTGGATGTATATATATGTCTGTGTACTTTGTTTTGATGAGATCAATTAATTTCTCTGTAAAATTTGTATCATTTCTAAACATCGCATGTTCTCTGTCGGAGGTTGCAAACATATAGGGCAGGATGAATTGCATATCATCTTGAAATTTCCACTTCTGGTTGTTGTATATTTCTCCTCTTATTATTTTCATATATTGATACTTTAAATTATTCCATGTTTGCCGGCAAATCATAACTGAAACAAAAAAGTTAAATTCATTTTCGCCAAAAATTTTAGTATATACCTGATCGTCCCATTTCTTGAGAAATTTCTTTCCATGTGGTTTTTGACAGCAATCGGGTGCGGCCGTATTTTAAATTCTCGTAATCATAAAGTTCTGGATACCTCTTAACTACTTCTATTAATTTCCTTTTAAACTGTTCTAATTCCCTATCATTATTTTCAATGGCAGCTATATCTTGCTCTGATTTTAGTCTGTTTTTTATTTGCGGCGTAATGAATTCCATCTCTTTTTCAAGTTTCCAGGTTATATTAGGTCTTGTGGTTCTTCGCTGAAGAAAACTTCTATAGAAAGTTTTGAGTCGCCACCAGTGTGCTTGACATACTTTTACTAAAAGCAACAACATACAAAATATATCTTGTTACCAACAATATTTATTTCTTACCTGAAGAGTTCACCACTTTTGCCACTATTTCCCATGCATCTTTTATTTCCGCAGAATCTTTTTGTTGCTCCTCATATAATACTGGGTGTTTTTTAATTGCAAGTATTAACTGTAGTTTGAAAAGAGCACTTTCATTCATCGGTTCAGTGTCATCCTCTACTTTTGCAGGGGTTTCGATAACAACGTGTTCTAAGCCTTCAGTAAACGGTATTACAAATTTCATTGGTTCTAAAAATTGCCAAACATGAGGTTTATTCAATCGTTTAGTGTACGCAAGTTTTGTCGTTCGCTTTAATTGTTTCCAGTCGTTACGACAAATTTCGGCTAGTTTTGGGAAGCAAGTTAGACAAATATAAAATTTAAATATAAATTTTACCTTCACGTCCCACTTCCTTCCCTATTTTTTCCCAAATAGTCCTTCTCTCTTGCCACCTCTCGATGCACTTTGAATGTAAATATTTTGGATCGTAGAGCTGTGGGTGCTCTTTGACTAACTCTATAAGCTTGAATCGATAATCTTCTTTTTCTTCTTTTCGCTTCTTTCTATACTCCTTTTTCTTACTCTTGTCAGTCTTTTTTATAAGAAATGGTTGAATAAATTCCATATCATCCTCGAATTTAGTTTTCATGTAATTTTCTGATTTCCTTCGTTGGAGTATATGTTTGTAATTATTACGTAAGGCAGACCACACTTCACGACATTTTTCCACTATGGACAAATTTTGATTAAAGCGATTATCACTAATTGTAAGGTTGTGTGTGTTAGCCCCGACTAAACTGCTGGCTGAACACATTTACATTTAGTGCCGATAATGCAGCACGAATAAAGTTTTATTTTAGTCAGCAATTCAGTCAGTTTTGCGCAAAGTACCCCTTGGTGTTAAAATTCAAATTTCTATTCTACAAATCCATTTCTTTACCTGTGCAGCCCAATTCTTTTGCGATTTTAGTCCAAGGCTTTTTCCCTACAGCCCGGCGATAATCTTTATGTCCGAAATCGTAAACAGAAGGATACTGTTTTACCAACTGAATGAGTTTCCTTTTAAAACCTTCACTTCCAACCACTTCCTCCTTAACATTTTCCTCCTCTTTTGGCTTATCCATTTCCTCTTCTTGTTCTTCCTCACCATCTGACTTTCTGATTATTTTATCCTTATCTGCTTCAATGTATGGCTTAAGAAAGTCTAAATCTTCATTGAATTCACAATTGCCGAACTCTGCATTTGTATCATTAGTGTTTGTTCCCAATAAACTTGCTCTGTACTTCAATACCATAAAATTCCAAAGTCCAAAACATCCTTTCACTATTAGTAAAATGTACATAACATTAATTTTGCGATTTACACGTAAATGTAATTTTAACCTACCTGTATGATTGAGCTCGCCAGCAATTTTGGGCCATAGAACTTTCCTTATGTATTGTGTTCTGTGGTAATCTTTGTGTGCTGGATCATAAATAGCAGGATATTTTTTTACAACATCTATTAACTGGCTTCTGAAAAGCGCACTCTTGCATCGTTCATCATCGTCATGCCTCTTCTGTTTTGGATAATCTCTCCTTAAAATATACGACTTAGCAAATTCAAGGTCATCCTCGTATATCCATTTTCCAATTTCTGTATTGCGTTTTACATCTTTCCTTCTATAGATCTGTTTTAATCTGCGCCATGCTTTAACGCATTCAGAAGCTGAAAGGAATACACCTGTTATGAACGCAGTTTTTATGTTTGTCCTTATTACCTGTCCAATTAACTTCTTTAGCAACTGTTCTCCATGTCAATTCATACTCTTCCAGAGAAAGCATGTTGTGCTCATTGCGATGACTATAAAGTTGGGGATATTTTTGTAAAGTCTTAAGGAAAAATCTAACAAATTCTTGATTCTGTAGAAATGCATCTTTGTCACTCGTTTCTGAGCTCTCCTGAGTATTATCGTCTTCATTTGCTGACTGTTGACTCTCGGTTCTATCAAAGACGTCAATTGACTCAGTTGCTTCAGTAGACTCTTCTGCTCCTTCTTGTGAAGTACTACCCTTAATCTCCTTGTTTTTGATTTTCATGTCATCTTTTGGAAACATTCCATTAAAATTCATATGAGGCCACATAAATTGCATAGCACTTTCGAAAGGCCACGTTTTTGTTCCACCTTTCATTTTATTTATTATTAGTTTACGGAAATTTTTCTTTAAAACCATCCATGATTTTCTACAGATATCATCTAAGAGTTATTCGTGATAAAAAATTAATTGTAATTATGTGTTTTAAAAAATATATTGTTGATATTTTTATTTATTCCAAAATTTATAAGTAATTGTCGATTCGAATCCATTCGTGAAAAGTTATGGAAAATTGAAACGGATATCTACAACCACACAAGAACGTGCACATGGGTTAGCATAGTTTTTCGTTTTAACTTTTTATAATTTGTAATTTTCGGTAGATTTTTCTTTTACTTCTAGTGGCTGCTTTGTATTTTGTACATTTGAATCAACTGAGATCGATTCGACAATAACTACAGGATATACATAAAAAAGAGACTGTCCAAAATTAAAAAAATAAAAGGAGTTATGGTTTATAAGCAAACTTTGTCGCTTTATAGTTATATTTATTAATATAAACAGATAAAAAGTGCATAGTTGTGTTAGTGCTAGGGCTTCATATCAATTTCTAATTATGATTTCTCAGGTTTTTACATACTGCACTTTGCTATATTGTTGCTAACACACTTAGATTTTATTTTATTCTATTTGTTTATTATTAAGTTTATTCATTTATAGCATTATTATTGGGTCTGTTCGACGAGCTGCTCCGGACAACTTTAGAGCCAAAAAGTTCAGAAAACATGTCCAATGAAACAATTTTTCTGAACTTTTTTTTATCTAAAGTGCGAGTGAGAATTTTACCAATTTTCTGTCTTCCTTTTAAGGAATAGTTAAATACTATTCCATCATATTTTTTTTGCGGTTGAAATTTTGAAAATTTTCTATCGGCTCCTAGTACAGTATTATTAATCCATTATATAATCCATTGATTCTTAGTGCGAATGCACTTGATTTCCGTAAATATGTACTCAGTTCTCCTGCAGTCGACTGCAATTACTACGCGTGTATTTAACGTAGAGGGCATATTCAAAAATGCATATTCTTCAGTTGACTTCAACTTCCACACGTGTAGTTAACTATGCAAATTGTAACTGATTTACCCAGGAATGCAACCCCGAAGTGATTTGAATTGGATGTGCCGCAGGGGTATAGTTTTCTCTCACGAAAAGCTGCTTTGATGGAAAATGGCAAAAATTTCCAGTATCAAAAAATCGCGGCATGATCTAAAAAACTTCATATAAAAAAACGTTTTCGGTTTGTGAGACCAATCGGATGAATTTTCGTAAAAGAAAGTCAACTCTTTCCGAGTTGCGATATAGATTTTGTAGTTAGCAACGTAAATGAAATTCTTCTTTCTAGTTATCGCTAGGTCTCTCCTTCGGTAACAAGGTTCTCGCAATCCCTAAGCATTTTTCATTCTGATTACTTAGTATTATCTATCCTTTTTATTATTTTTAACATTGTGTATATAAAGATATTTGTTGGAATATAAAAGTAAATGATCTTAAAAAGCCGAGCGATATTATTCATTTTCATTTTCATACACAAACGATAATGCTTGCCATTTATTAGGCTATTCTGTGTACATTACTAATATTTAAAAACGTTCTAATTTATTAAGATGGAATATATGCAGGTTACTAAAATAGACTAAATATTGATAGGGGTAGATTCATTATGCCCCTAATGAATAAATTGAAATGAAATTACATTCTAGATACTTTACTTACAAAAATTGTCAATAAACTTACTTGATCGGCCAACTTCTTCAGCAACTGTGTCCCAAATTTTCATCTGTTCGATGCGATTATATACAAGACAACTAGCATCATAGAGTGCAGGATACTTTTTAATAGCTTCAATTAGTTTAAACCTGAAGTTGTACTGTTCTGGGCGTTTTTCTACTATTTCTTTTTTATGTTTTATAGAGCATTCCATAACATATGGAAAAAGAAATTCTACATCTTTTTCAAATTTCCAGGAAACTACAAGTCCTAATTTTCTCCTACGAAGAATGCCACCATAATGATGTCTGAGAAATGCCCAAGTTTTGCGACATTTGGATACTGTAAAAAAATAATTATTCTTAATCCATATTAACAACAATTTTTAAATCCTATATTTTTATAAATTAGTTTTGTATCTATGTTCAACTGCTTTAAAGCTCTATTATACGGAAATAAAATATAATTCGTTTAAAAATTTTGTTATACATAAATAAATTTTGTTATACAATGCAAGCAGAATGTTAATGTCAGCTTCATGACACACAATAAAAAACCGATACCAATAAAAAATAAGAAGTTGCTGTAAAAGGTTAAAATTAAACGATGATGATGAGAAAAATAACTTCAGTAATTAAAATTATGCGGGTCAACAGTTGCCATTTATGCCTTATAAAATTCTCTCGGGCATACAGTGCAGTTTAACTGTTCTGACTCCAATCATCCGAATTTTTTGATATTGTACGTTTATGTGGGAGAAAGCGAATCCATGGAGAATTATTCTTAATATATTTAGCTTCGCCTAATTATTTTTTCTGTATAATGAAAGAATATTGTACTTTACTGTACTATAAAGGGCAATACAGGACGAACACCGAAAAGGTTCCAGTATAGATATACAATATACAAATGATTTGGAGGCCACAACAACGCATGAAATACATCGTGGGGAAATTCATTTACAGGTGCTTCAGCAGCGAGATAAACAAACCAAGAAGTCAACGTACTTTGAACCTTATAAAAACATTTTCCCCGCATAATTATGAAATTAAAACTGTAAAAATTTAATACGGAAACTCACTTTAGCATAATTTTGTTATAACATTTGTTATAACAACATTTCCTAGATTATCATCAGTTTTAGATTACTTCTTGATGTCTAGTAACTGGGATTTGAGTGCGAATGGGAAGGCACCCAACACGTGACAAACTTTACCAACTCATTCCAACCATTTTGTTATCTGTCTGAATGTTGCATTAAACAGAGAGGAAATAATGAAAATGGCATCACCTATGTTCACATGTTTTGATGACACAAATCTGGGGTGATTTTAGAAGGAATTTATAGAGCGAGTTACAATTAATAAACGTTCCGACGGATAGAAATATAACTAATAGAGAAATAGATGAGGCAATTGAAAAAAAATATTGAAGTTGTTGCTTGTGTGGGTAGGCATTCAGTGGAAAAGAAAACACAGGATTTCAAATACGTAGGAATATCACCTGATACTAAGAGACTATTAAGAATAAGAACCGCTTGGTTAACACGTTCGCTGCCACCGACTCCGATCGGAGCCACTTGATAATCTTTCGGTCATGCTGACGACTCCGATCGGAGTCGTGCGAGTATGAAATCTTTATTAGTCCACCTTCCTGTGGTATTGAGACCGATCACAAACTTTGGGTGTTTGCATGAGAGGTAACAGCCTTGTTGGCGTGGTGGCAAAAATAAATTTTTTACTGGCATGTTTTAGGAAAACGTAATAATGCCCAAAGAAAATCTTTTATGATAATATACACAACCTTACGGGAAAATTTTTAGGGGAAGGTAGATCTAAAATTCAGTCAAGACATACATAAACAAGAAATGAGATTGCATGTCACCAGACCTCATTGTCAGAGAAAAGGGTCGCCTATTGTCTTACCATTTAGATACCTTGTTATTATCTTTAAGTTTGTTATACAGGACTGTTGATACTTATATATGTTATGAAATGCTACTTAAAAGCGAGGTGTAAAGCTCGGAAATCTAAATATAGTAAATTTAAATTTAGTAGATATGAATTTGAAATATGTAATTATATATAAGAAATCTATCAATTTCATTTTTCATAAAATTTTCAAACAGCTTTAACGGGTTTTCTACTCACCATCTGTCTCCATTTTATCAGCAACTTGTTTCCATAACGCAACACGTTCAGCTTTTTTCAAATTTGGTACTGTATAGATTGGTGGGAAATCTTGAACAACTTTAGCTAGCTTTCTTTTAAATTCCTCATCTTCAAGTTCTTCTCGGGATTTTGTACGTGGCATAGAAGATGTTCCTATGTAAGGTATTATAAATTGCAATAAATCATCAAAACGACTTCTTCTGCTTTTTTTCCCATTTGTGCGTGCAATCCATTGAGAAGAGAACACAAACCTGAGACTATTCCATGCTTTTCTACATTTGTCAGCTAAATAAAAGGTTTGACTAGTAAATATTATTAAATGTTTTCTTTTACATACCAGAACAGTTCATATCTTCTGCAACTTTGTACCATGTTAATATTCTAAGTCTTGCATACCGGGTGTATTCAGGATGGCTAGTGTCATATAATTCGGGATATTTATCGCGGACTAATTGAATTAGCTTCCTTTTGAATTGTTCACCTTCATTTTCAACTATTTTAACCCCGTCTTTTGTGCAAAAAGGCATATAAAATAACATATCATCGGAATACTTCCATCTATTACGTGTAATTCCGTTCAGTATGTCTTTTGCGAC